>NAPT01000661.1:0-16321 GCA_002927785.1 Cladonia uncialis
CCATAGATTCCTTCCTTAGATTTATTCTCCTAGTCATATTACACCCCTATGCTGCCGCGCTAGGCTGGCCCCTGACACTTTATTATTTAGTACTAATTCTTAATTTCTAAGTTAATAAAATCTAAAATTCTAAAACTTTTATATATTTAAAAGATAATATATTTTTATCTATTAAACAATTAGATTATTAAATTATTAAATTTTATATACGGTAGAATTAATATCTTAATTATATATCTACGGATTATCTAGTTATTAAAAAAGAAATTGATCCACGGGCAAACATGCCAAGACTATGGACTTTTGCGGTGATACGGGCTGGTCTAGGGGCCGGCAGGGCCATGCCTGGAGCACCTCTATAGGTAGTGGCCTGGGGGCGATATAGGCATGCCACCTAGGGCCACCTGCCCCATAACAACCATATTGGCCTACAAGCCCTATGAGGCTTAGCTCCCGAAGGGGACTGAGTTATGGCCGGTCAACGGGATACTTGAGCATCTGAATGAATTTTTGCGTCTCATACCACCTGGTACACGCCAGCACTTTGAAGACTTGGTATCGCTTGTCCCCGTCGTCCCCGCCACTTCCACTCCTCTTTTCCTACCTGCATTCTATTTTTAATTTCAACAGGATCAAAACCTACAACGGCGCCTCACAAATATTACCGAGTTCATGACGATTTGTCCACTACTCATTTTAATGAAGATAATGAGTTCTTTACAGGAGACCCTCAGCTACCACTTACAATATTTCCTTATGACCGTCTAGAAGATCGGGAGCTATGCAACGCCTTAAACAAACATCTCAACTATTCTAAAAAAGTAGCGTCCCCATCCATTCCAGTCTACGTCAACATGTAAACCGCACGCAAGCGCGCTGTCGCACGAAAAAATCATGGCAGGACAGGGGATTTTATCGCTCATATCAACGTTGAGGATATTAAAGACCTGTGCTACCGGCATGTGCCAAAAGTCGCAAAAGGAATTGGACTCCGGATTAAGCCACAGAGCCACAGGTTTTAAAGAACTGGGAATATGAATTCATCTTTCTCCATCATATTCCAGAAGAGTTCATAACAAGATACTGGTATGTTGAGTAAGTTCGGTTGGTCTAGCATCTACGGACCTTGCTAATCAGTGACGCTAGTTTATTTTTGACAAGCCCACCGTTGCTGACTCGGCGCTTCATCTACGTTAAAGCGGGCTGGAGTGAAAATAAAGGTAATAGCAATAAAAAGTAACAGAGTTGAAGGTCATAATCCCGCTTTATTTCCATCACAATCTTGCAATTTCTTCCGAATGAGTCAAGAACGCTGCAACGCGGCCACCCCAGCTCCCTGGATTATTATATCTCGTAACTGACGGCTTCCCAATATCCCTCACCAGGTTCTCATTCGACTTTGTTATTATGCCATGATAATACAGGCTTGGCACCCCTCCACCCACCTCCATCACATTCGTCTTGCAATACCCGTCACAGCCGTCGTTGTTAATGAAAGACGTCCAGAATGCCGATCCATACGGGAATAGGTGAGAGCCGCCCCAAACGCGGCTGAACCATGCCCTGCGGCATTTCCCATCGTCTCCGCCGCAGCCGGATGGATCTGGGTCCCCAATGGCGTAGTTTACCCTCCGGGGGGCAGGTGCGTAGCTGGATGTGCCGAGACCTTGCCAGTAGGGTGTCTCAGTCTGCTGCATCGCCGCAAAGACGTTCTGGGCGTTGCAAAAACTGTACTGGTAGAGATTGTTGTGCCCCATGGCGGTGCCATGCAGCCAGGTGGCGGCAGTTGCTTCGACGAGCATGCAGCGACCTACCGAGATGCGGCTCTGATCGTGGCCACCGTCAAGATCGTGCAGTGCATCACCGTCAGCAAATTCTCTACTATACTAGGTAATCAAATTTGAGTCGTACGTCGGCTGTCCAGCCCTACATGTTTTCAATGTAGGCAGACGAGGAGGGTGTCAGGTGGATGAAGGCAGATGCAGCCATGCAGTCCGCTGGGGCGCCGGTGCACGCTGTCTGGACGCGGGAGTCGCCCATACGGAAATGGGTGTTCCAAGAGCCTACATCGCCTGGGTGATTACCGGCCATATTTACTTCTAAGAGAGTGCACACGGAAACGATATCCGCAACAGTAAAAAGCATGTCAGAGAGGGTTAGCCGCAATTGAAACTTTGGCCCTTTCATGGAATATCCCGGGACTTGAAAGTCTTGCAATCCATCGTCTCTGCAGCAATGGAAGGGCTGTTCCACAGAATTCATGCTTTATTTTCTCGCCAAAACAACATTGTCATAAGACGTCAACGCCCCGAAGAATATCCTTGAAAAGATCTGAAACCGATGATTAGCAGTGTCCACGCTATACGTAAAACCTTTGCGGCATTCTCGTACCCGAAATTGTGTGTTGTGGCAAATTTTCCGGGACTGCGTTCCTACTCCGAGCGTCCTCCAGCCCCTCGCACCGCTCTCAGATCTCTTTCAATGTCATCGCTGCGCCTCGCGACCTCTTCATCGTCCAACTCCATAGCCCAACGAAGTATATCTGCTCGCCTCGCATCTTTGGCCATGGACTTGAACAGAGTTTCCAATTCCTTGGCACCAAGTGTACTGATGCATCGATGGCGCACTTGTAGGATTTGACTGATATCATTTGCACTCGGCTTCGGCTCCGGTAGTCGTGTCTTACAGAACGCGATGTCCCTTAGGATCTTTTCACGGGAGGTTGCGTCCGCTACCAACATTCTTTATCGTGCTTCCTAGCTTTCGTGTCAGGTGTTTAAGTGCTTTCTCTGCTTTATCGAGTGAGACGCGGATGGCTCACGTAAGATAAAGGGATGGCAAGCCTTCGTGTATCGCTTTCTAATCTAACTCGGGAGTGGCTATTGTTGTGTATCCTAGCGCTTGTGGCAGGTGTTCAGCTTCTTCCCTTATTTATCAAGCGAGAAGCATATGACTTGCGTAAGATAGAGTGTTGTAAGGCCTCCGTGTACGGCTCTGCTATCTTAGTAGGGAGTGGCTATTACTGCGCGCCCTAGCATTTGCTTCAGGTGCAGAGACTCGGCACGAAACATCGAATTTGCTACGTGCCTGCTGGGTGAAACAGAAGAGAGGGTTTAAAAGCGTGCAATGAGTCCAACCACATGGATGCAGCTGAGCTTTGAACCAATATTGCGGTGGACTTGTGAAGAAGGTAGTATCATTTTAAAATTTGGTTCCGGGTACGATTAGGAAAGGTTGTCCACGTAAGGATGTCGTACGACGGATTAAGGCTGAAAGATAGATGACCAGTCTGATTATTACGCCGAAAGTTTGAGCCTGCTGGTCGTCCCAACTCTCAACCCTGCAAAAGAACACTGTTTGAACAGTATTGAAAGGAATGGCAAGACCATACGGCCTATGGTCACCTTGGGTTATTGGCCAGAAACAGTTGCGTTCCATAGTTCAACGCGACAGGACTCTATCGGCTAGCGCGTGCTTTCTGTTGAGACAAGGAATACGGTCAACGATTGGAGGGGCCGAGGTTTCACCTTATCATGGACTTTTCAAATCATTGCCTAAAGCGCCCGCAGGAATTATGCTGCAGCGCTGTAATGTATGCTCTTGCATGCCACATGCAGTCACGGTCGCATATGAAGGCCCCTATTTCTGCTCTAAATGGAAATCTGACTGGCGATTGGCAAACACCACCATTCTGTTGAACGAGAACATACAGACGAGGTGTAACAACTCTCCATTTATAGATAGCACTTCCACGCTGATCCTTGGGCCCTACGCGCTGTGCGACTTGCGGCATCAATAATGTAAGGAAGTTAGTGTTGTTTGCTATTAACATTGTTGCACTCACAGGGAGCCCTGCCGTCCGTTACCCTACTGTTTACAATGCTAAAGTAGATGCGAATCTATCATTCTGCTCAATCGAATCTATCATTCTGCTCAAGCTCCAGCTTGCACGCATATGTCGCTGGGGTGTATTGATACACCTGGATTTCTGCCTCGTCTTATTAATAGTACAACTCGATTACTACCTGAACCGGACCCGCCCGCGATTTGACCAGGTAGCAGCCTCTTGGAACGAGTTCGTCTACAATTAATCTAGTCTTACAGAGCGCGTATTATAGATAGACGGAAGTTATACCTAGACCATGTATTTATATCTCTACAAAGTATTCTTGTCCTATTTTATTGCTATCCTACTATTATCGCTTATAATTCTTATAATTAATAATAGTACTGTCACTCTATAAAACAGTGGACAATAAATATAATAGTAATAATAATAGTAACAATAATAATAGGATAGTAAATATTACTAAGATTGTTAGCGACAGCGATGTTCCATATTATTAGTAGGAAGTATTTCAATCAATCCAAAGCATTAGTTGCTATATAGACTAGTTGATTCACAGAAACCATAGGATCAGTTTACCTATAACTTTGACTAGTTGATTTACGAATAGACGGAATTTAGCTATCGACTAGAACAGGCTCTGCATTTTTTCCTCGAGTGTCGAGGTTCTAGTCGCAATTCGCGATGCTCGTGATCAACAACATACTTACACCTCTGAGCGAGCTTCGACCATCACATATGCTGCCACTCCTACATCACAGATCAAAGCTATATGAACGAATCTCATGGCGAAGTCATCATATTTCATCAAGCTCGGAGGTTATACATTTGCGTCGAGAAGAGAAGGACACTTCTCCTATAGATGTGCTCTCTGCAACCTTAGATATCAAGGACTGGCAGCTTTGTCGGCTAAGATCGGGGGGCGCAAGCTGTCTAAGAATGCGCTTCCAGACTCACCACACACCGTTACTTTGTTCTTCTTCATCGACGTCATGGAGCAAGTGAGCATTTACGTCGTTTCCAAGCTCGGCGACCAAATTCGAATTCGTCCGGCCATTCCGTTCCAAGGTCCATAGTGTAATTACTTTACGTGCGAGCTCGTCAGCAACGGTCTCTGCCGCCGAGTCGTCGAATCCGTTGAGGCCCCAGAGCTTCACCATCGGAGGTGCTCCTAGAGCAAATCCTGACCTGAAGCAGCATATCGCCGATATCTGCATTCCGCAACACCTTTTGAAGCAGAAACTGTCGCGCAAGTCTAATTCCAACCGAATTGGTTTCAGGTTTTCCAACACCAGAGCGACCATCGGGCTCCAGTACAATTCCCTGGTGTGGAACTTTACCACCTTATGCAAGATTCTCATAAACCGTGTGCTAGTGCTATCGTCTGGCAGATCTTCCATATCTTCGTCTATCATTCTCGACTGAGCCTCGAGTATCGCTGTATCATCTTTTATGCCATTGAAGAAGAATCTGATTTTGATCGATTTCAACCAGAGTCTACGACTCTGATTATATAAGCAATTGTTCAAAAGCTTCTCGACACCTTCAAAGGTCGTTAGGACAAAAGTGTTGCGATATAAGACCGGTTCTGCCTCCTCGTGTATAGCCTTACAGGTGCGCAAAAGCTGACCGCATGGGGAGCGGCGCTTAACGTAGGAACTTCTACCCTTATGGTAAGGGTAGACTTCGCCAACGTCCATGCATGCACTGTAGATGAGACATCTAACCTCTACTGGTAGGGTCATAAATTCATATCTATGGCTGCTCTTACCTTTAGTATGACAGGCTAATCAATTCTGGTCCTGAGTTACTTACTTGTCCTCACTGCCGACAGCTTGTGTCATGACCAAGATATACTATTCTAATTGACCTTCGTGAGAGTAGGGTAGTCTCAAGTATATATTTATACAAAAATATTCGAAAGTGAGATACAGCGAAAACCGCTCCGTGACTTGACATGCTCATATAAGTCGAAGAACGCCTACCTGCAAGAATGAGGATGAAGCGATCATTTTCGCCTTGCAGGAAGTCTGGCAGTCTCGTACTATAAGAGCCAATTAATAATATGCACTGCGACCCAACCTAACACCCAAACGCATGAGGCCACTCTACCACACAAAAGAGATAGAGATATTAGTTTGAAATATATAAATAAGGAAATTTGACTATAATGTCATAAATTTATCAGTTGAATTCTAAATTAAAGTTTGATTATATAATAATGATTACCCTTGTGTTAACAACTTCGCCTGCCCTAGGCATTCCTGCTGCTTCGGTCCAACGCTAAGGGTGGCCTCTAGGCAGCTTTGGGGGCAGCTTCGGAGGCCGCTCTAGGACCCCGTTGCCAAATCTTCTCGTTCTCGGCGAGTCCCTATAAGGCCCTAGTGGGCCTCTTAGCGTAATCCATGGTTGGGAAGCGACAGGGCCAATTCAGCTATGTGGGCGATGGATCACAACTCCCATGATTCTTGAAATTGTGAGATGACCGCTGTCTTCTCGGCGACATGGCAAAATCTCCGCCTTGGACTGGATGCCTCTCCATCAGGGCGCGCGGCTTTCTCAGCACTGCGTACGACCCTTAGCACTTCGAGACAGTCCACGCAGCCTTTGCAGCACTTTCACAATCTCCGGAGATTATCTTACTGCACCAATAACCTCTCAGGTTCAGCTCGTAACCAGAGACCCAAGCTAATCGTCCGTCCGATTGTTTGCCTGCCCGTAAAGCAATCGAGATGGGCGAGCCTCTGGAAGCCCGTTCCGAAGCCGGAAGAAGAAGATGCGAGGGACTTCGAAATACACGAGGATGAGGTTAAAAAGATCTTTGGGAACAGCATGGGCCCCGAGAAAGGCGCTGAAGTCCTCATGGCTCTACAAATACGCCGGATCGAAGGCACTCTAGATCAGAAGCTGGAATATCCTGACGCCTGGATGAAAACGGGCCTTGCATATCTACGTACTAGGTTTCCCATGGATGAAGATGCTGCTATCATTGCCCGCATCGATCGGGAATTCGAAAATGGTATCCGATCTTCCCAGACGAACACTGCGGTGTCTCAGTTCGAAGTCCTCCGGCGCAGGAACAAGCAGAAGGAAATAGAAAGGCGAAGACGTGAGGCAGAAGAGGAGAAGGAACTGGAGAGCAAAGGTAGCAATAGAACGAAAGGGATGCAGAATCGCAAAACTTCAGCGCCAGATGTTGCCGTGAGGCAAAGATCACCCGTGGCAGAATGGGTACGGAGATCTCGAGAGAAGACCGAACAGATGGAATTACCACCAGACATCACGACCGTGCAACGCCTGCTGCCTTCTGGCTTGCTTGTCGTAATAGTGGTAACGCTCTCGCTACTGTTCGCAAAATACTACAAGCCCCCTTCGCGTGACGCTCGACTCTTCCCTGAACTACCACCTGCAGCAGCCACTGTGCTTACCATAATTGCGGCCAACGTTCTAGTCGCCTTTATGTGGAGAATACCGCAATTGTGGCCTTTAATGTACACTACTTTCGCAGTGGCACCTATGTACCCTTACGCAAGGACAATGCTTGGCGCTTCGTTCAGTCATCAGCAGCCTATGCATTTGTTCATGAACATGTTCATTTTGTGGGTGCTCGGCACTCGATGTATAAATCCCCTGTTTTCCTCCTTGCACACTCTCCATCTAACCAGTACTCATAGTGCACGACGATATCGGCCGCGGACCCTTCCTAGCCCTCTACTTCGCCTCCGCCGTTCTGGGTGCCTATATCCCCATGGTCGTCTACGTCCTGACAAACAACTTAGGCACGGGGACCATTGGTGCCAGTGTCTGTGTTTCCGCCATTCTCGCCGCCTCCTGTGTGCTACACGAAGGGTAAGTCATTGTCCTACAAATCATGAAGAACACCGCAACTCACGGTTCACGCAAGGAGAACAATTCATCTTGAACGCATACCCGAGATTTTGACCCAACCCATAGACACCGGTGCCTTTCTCGCTTTGAACGTATTGGTGGAAATGGTAGCCCTACGTAGAAACGGGATAAGAGCTCCCCAAACTGGCTCCAATCCCCCTAAGCACCAATTCGACCATATGGGACATCTGACTGGCTTTGCTGTGGGTACCATTGCTGGAATCATGGTGCGACTGAAAGATCCCAAATGGAAGGCGGTAAAAAGGGAGCATTGGTACACCAACATGTTCACCAGAAAAGCCGAAGACCCACGGAAACCCTAATCATCGAAACTGGCAGTTTTCAGAAGGAGCAGCCGCATTGCGTACAAGAACGTACTGGTCTAACGAAGTGACCGTATCATTTCTTGGACCTCACGGGGAGAAAGAAGGTGCTCTGAATCGTCTGATGTCAAAGTGCTGAGCAAATCAGGAAATTTTGGGATCCTCCAGACCCTCAATCCCGGTCCTATCTGGACAAAGAAATATCAAAGCGGACTAGATAGTCATACATCATCGCTGCAGGAAACTCACCTGAGATAATCAACAGGGCAAAATGATTTTACATGACTTTCGCCAGACGTGATATGGCGACTACATAAGCCGAAGACTCGACTCCCTAACCAAGCTGTTACCATATCCTACATCCAACTACCGGACCGTCATGCTGTACAAATATGGGGGTAAATAGCCGTGTATGGAGCAGGAGTGGTTTTTTCGTTGTAAAAAGTATGAAGACGCATAGTTCATAAAACCTGGGTGGAATTGTATATAAATAAGTCTTGGAGCCAATGATCCGCTTGCTAAACAGATGATCATACACAGCAATCAGAATGTGCCATTCGAGTCCAACAAAACCCCGGGTATCAAGTTTGCAGTCCTTGAACCACATCAATGTTTGCCGTCCCATATACCATTACGCCGACCATCAAGCCGTCTATGTACGCTACTCCACACATATACCCCTTTCCATCTCATGTTTCGGTCATCTTCAGCGCTGGTACTAAATGGCATCCCTAAATTAGTGAAATCCGGGTGAACGAGAACACAGAATCCAACTCACCCGTGAACCCATATCCCTGCGTCCTCCCCTCCTTATCATGCTGGTCAATCTCCACTCTCAAGCACACATCTAATCCGCCCATGCCATCACCATCAGAAACTCCGCTAGCTGCCGGATGCTGCGTCCCCGCTCTCTCTTCGCCACTACCAACGGGTAAGTGTCCGTTATTTGAATGTCCTGCGTCTTTCGTTGATACAAGGGGGTCAACAATCGAGGAGGGTTCGGGTTGTTCTGCACTGATAGCATGGCCATTGGTTAGGCTTGCTATGTTAGGTATGGTGGCGGTTGAGGAGGCGACTATCGTAGGATCATAGGATTCAGAGATGATAGCATAGTTTCTGCTCGGCATGGTTACCTTATTGAAAGGAGCAGTCTTAATGGTGCTCCCCGGGTCTTTGTCGAAGATTTTCATAAGCGTTTCATCGGTATCGTGATCAAGATGATGGATCTTGTTCCTTCTAGCAAGCAGATCCGCAATCGCTTTCGGAGGAGGATGATTGGTTATTGCCGAGGAGATAATGTTGACCATATACCGATGGTCCTGATCAATCGGTATGCCCAGTTTTGGTTTCGCATAAAAGCGTCCGAGGGCTGCGAGATGCACATCCCCACCCAAGATTGAAATACGGATACTGAAGTCCTCGGCTAGAGATTGTAAGCGGAGTAGTAAGTCTTTGCGCTCCTTTTTGTGTTGCCGAGCTGTGTAATGGTCGTCGAGATCATCAAGGAGTTCGACCTGGCCGTCGAATTTGTTGAAAAAGCCCCCAGCTATACCGAAACGCTTACTCAGAAAGCGGATGGGGCCAATGATGGGAGAAGTGAAAATATTTTCAAGCCAGATTAGACGAGGGTATGCTATTGGGATGCCGAGGAGGACAACAAGATGGGTCATCTTGTTGAGACCTGCTGATGCTGAGGAGAGCTCGGATTTGACCCGCTCGAAAATCAGGTCGTAGGTCTCCGGGTAGTTGACTTGATGACGGGTTCGCTCTGTGCGGGCATCGATGCCCAAGAAGCCCATGCGAGCACCGAGTCGCATGTACAGAGAATGAGAGCGTTGGGCAACATAAGGACCTGGACTGGCTCCTACTATGAAACGAGCGTCGTCTTGCTCCTTGAGTACGAAGGTATCAGCAAGCTGGGCAGGGTCCGCGCCTGCTGGTGACCCTATGGTCTGGGGTGCGGATGTTGTGAATGTGGACTTCTGGGGTGGAATATGGTGTTGGAAGAGGCAGTAATACTTGAAGGCTACACCGCCAATGCCGCGAAAGACGGCGCAGTTCATGAAATGATCGGTGTAGGACCCGAAGCCATCAATAATGTCTGTATTGTTGTTAGCCAAATCTCCGAAAGTGGAGTCAAAAGCTGTTCTACCGTGGTCATCCCAGATGTTTATCTGCGCAATCTGACCATTAGCGCTTGCAAAGGGCTCGGCGGAATACCATTCTACATAGTGGTTAAAGTAATATGAATCGCAGGCAGCTCGCATCCCTTCGTCAAATGGGAACTCTCGTCTCTTCTTGGGGTTCGCCATATCTGTCCACGGCTTTAGGGGCCCCGTTACCCTCACCCCATCATTATATATTTGGTCACCCCCACCGATCATAACATGAAATGGTCTCTGTTCGTGCAAACGTAGGACATCATTCCAAAGTGCAGGCCCGGACCAAGCGTCTTCGTCAGTGCCAACAGAAAACCCATTACAGGAATGGAACAATATACGCATGGATTGAGAATTTGATGGTACAACAAGAGTACGAGAAGACGAAGAACATCGAGAATTAGCACCTGAAGGAAAGTACATGTTTGGTAATGAATAATCCCAGCTTGCTTCATGATCACGCAACGGCAGGTCCAGGTCAAAACGCCAGAAGGCTTTCACAGGATCTTCGTAAAGTTTTACACCTGATGCCCGAGAGTCCAGTGGAGAATTCGAATCATGAAACCTGGGAAAAGCCTCATCGTTAGCTCCAGCATTGAGATGATTGGGGGAGCTCGAAGCACTCCTGCTATAGGGACCCCTGTATTTAAAACTAAGGTCCGGAGGATGTTGCCCAGGTTTCGAGACGATGAGGACGCTACCATGCCATGACGTAGAAGTTGACCCAGCATTGCTCATGCCTTTATAGTTCAACAATGGCCCACACACAAGGTTTAATCTGTTGCCGGCGTCTGTGATCCCTGGCCCATTGCCATAACCATTTTCTTCCTGTGTGATATGTTCTGCCTGGTCTGCTAGCCTAGTTGTCCCGTCCTGCGTCTCTGATAACTTGATGGCTTTTATCTTTCTTGTGGCGCTTGCTGTAGCATTGGCGATCTCGATGTCTCGAAATTTGAAGGAGCGGTGGCGCGGGCGGTCATCTTGGGCCTTGTGACCCTGGTCTTGAGGGCGCTGTGGATCTTCCAGCCCCGGGTCCATTTGTGTAAAAGCAGGCAACGGCCAGTATATGAGTTGACATATACAGGCTAGGGATAGAGGGATGGATGGCTATGGTACAAGGATTGGAATGATTAGAGCTCATTGACAAGCAGGGTCTGCTTTCCAACGCAAGATACGAGACAAGACTGAGAGAGAGAGACTGGCGTTGACTAGCATAAAAATGGTAGAAAGGCAGAAGAGGTCAAGCAGAAACGTAGCAGAAGTTAAGGAGAGTATGTGTGCATGATGTGTACAATGAGAGATAGAGAAGCCTAACTCTAAGCTGTTTCTAGGTAGCCATGAGTATGGTGTACCTAAGACAGCGCCTCAGCTGAGCTTGGCCGATGACCCCCGGAACTCGGCTTAAATCCACCGACTGCTTAGGGCTAAGATCACTTGACAGCCTGATTTTCAGGGTCGACTGCGCCGGGAGATCGACAGCCAGCCGTCTCCCCACATGGCGCACACGCCAGGGCTTGCCTCCTGCTCTATTGCCTGTACACTGTACACCAGTAAGCGAAGAAGTCAGTAGGATAAGTAACCAAACCGATGACTCCCGCCACACGTCGCGTCGGATAAGCACGTTCGCATGTAGTCTGCAATAATTTGAGTCCGGTGCTACATACACAAGCTACCACACGCACGCGTGTCATTTGCCAACTATATGCCACTTGATATCGTCCAGACGATAAATGTTCTTTTGCGACTCATGCAAACCACCCAATTCCACATCCCGTCTTTATATGATTTCCATATCATCTGCTATCCAAGAACGCCAGTCGCCCGCTATGCGTCGATATTGCTCAGATTGAGGATGTGCTACACGGTTGTGCACGATCCTCGTACAGCGCCCAGCCTATTGACCTGGCTGTTGAATGGTACACGCCCCTCTGGCTGCATCTGCAGGAATCGACCCGTTGGCAATCCAGATGTCAATCAATGGCTGCATCGGCTCTGCATCCTTGTCTGAGAGCAGGCCATACAACTTGGCTACCGTGCAAAAGTGGACAAAGCAAGAATTGAGATCAGTCCAGCCCTGATTGTTGTTATTTCCGCTGAGATGCCAGAAAGGGTCGACCCAGTGGGAGTGGTAGAGATGGGCATAGATACGGAAGATCTGACGAAAGCACGTACGGCAGTCGTTAAGAAACGTCTCCGGGAAGCCAGCGCTTTTGCCAAGCCAGTCGCGGCCAGCCAAGGCTGAAAGAGGCGTCTGAAGATTGGTCGGTCCAACGGCGAGTGGTCGTTCACCGGATGGTGTACTGAGCCCACCAGAAGCGAAACTGGCAGCATTGCCAGCAACAGTAGGAGGATCAATAGGGAACGCTTTCGGATCATGAACCTTCCCGTTCATCCATCTCTGGACCAGAGAGATGTACTGGGGAGCCGAGACCGGGATCGGCTCTTTTTTGTTATCAAGCCAGGTGTAGGTATGACTGTTCTCAAGTCAGAAGCGAATCATACTACAGAATTTGGCCGATAAGCTTACCGTCCAGCGGTCATACGCGGACATGATTCAGCATTACAGATGGGCAGCTTTGTGTTAGTATCAACTTCTTGGATGACTTCGGCGATGCGCGAGACGATACGATAGTTTTCCACGGCTAAAAACGCGTCAACTTGGCAGGCCATAAGTCTAGCATTGCTATAGGTGTGTTACTTTGATGAGCAAGCCACTCTGCAAGGTCCACGTTCACCGGCTGCGCCGCCAGCGGCATGAAATTGCCTTTGACCCCCAGTTTGGCATACTTTTCGAGGAAGAAGTATTTTGGCGTCTCAGGTGGAGCTTGGACCTCCGTGCTGTTATTGCCACTCTCAGCAGCACCACCCGTGCTATTTTGCGGTGGCATGGAAGGCGAATAGGCAATGGGTGAAGGGTTCGGAGAGCCGTTAGGTCTTTGCTGGTTTGTGTTGACATTGGGTCCTTCGTTCTGGCGCCCAAAACCTGATCGCCTGTCAAAGTGAGACAAGTCAGTGTGCGTTCGCTTGGGCATTTTGAGTGTAGTGCCAAAGCAGCGAAACCGCCAAGGCTATCATTACAATACAGAAGTAGCACAAGCAAAGAAGAGCCAAAAAAGATCGACGAATATTTGAAAAGCTATCTTAGCAGCGGACAGTGCATAGGCTCCTGTAATATATCTTGCTATCCGTCTTGATATCCGCTTTCAGCTCTGTTGAGCAAACCCTGAAGGGATGTGCCGCTGGAAAAGGGAGTAGGGAGTGGGGCACGCGAAATATTGACATCACGCATCCGCTCAGGAAGTTCTCCAAAGCCACTTCATGTGGCTTGTGCGTAGTAGAGATTGTCAAATCTGATAGAATTGTGGATCTCCATGTAGGTTGGTTTGTATGAGCTTGTTGAGGTAAGAACGCAAGGACTTGAAGAATTTGTGAATTTATATTGTAGGCCGGTTACACGAGTAAGAGGGTGCTGGGATGACTGAGCAAGTGCTAGGGTAGGGGCATAAACCACAGAAAAAAAATCATAACAGTGCGAAAGTCATAATCTCAATCCAATACCGAAACACGTAACTCACAGGGTACGCATAAAGGACGAGGCCATCTTCTATCTATAATAGCCCCAAGATACGACCTCTGTTTCTACTGACAGGCTTCCTTGCGCTACCATAGGTTGAGCACGGCACCAAGTGGTGCTTCAAATATTGTCTGTCGTGATCAACAATAAAGACGGTGAGTACGGAGTATGAAGAGTTTGGTTCACAGATATTAACAGCCCCTTGAGAGGACTAGTACGGAATAGAACTAGGTTATGAGGGTCCGGTTGAATTCCGCGATCGACACCAGTGTCGGTGCCTCGGAAGATTTATTGATCCAGCTTTGGACAAGCTCTGTACCAAACGAATATTACCAGCTCTTGTACGGACTTATATTGACCACTGTCAGTGAAACTTGGCCTCTTTACGACCAGATCACCTCCAAAGATCACGACCAAGCTCTCCGCAACCTTGTCTCCGCCCACGTCCCCACCGCGAGCGACTGCCCGCACCAAACTCAGAGCCTTGCTATCTAAGATCTTCTAGGCAAAGGGAGAATGTCGTCTGATCGAGATGCTAGCATGGCCAGCGACCCAGATAGTGTTGGTGGATCTCTCCAAGATGAAGATGCTGGAGGTTTATTTGGCTCGGGGTCTGAAGATGAGGGATCGATGTATGGTCTTTCGACTAAGCGTACATTCATTCAAGACTGACGTTACTATCAGTGCTGAGGCTGCGACCAACACTAGAAATCTTGACGATGAGGAATTAGACTCTGGGGACGATGAAGATAGGAGAGATCGCCTCGAAGATGGTGTAGATGGAGACGCCAATGGGGAAGGGCTCTACGAGCGTCGTGAAAACATATTGAAGGCGTCAATTGGCCGTAATGCCGGCCCACGGCCGAGTGATGGCGAGGTACGCGTGGCTAGGGACCATGTTGGCACCATCACTAAAAATTCCGACAGCTATACCTCCTTCAGCTTCCTAATACTATTGGTATCGACCCCAAAGCCTTCACATTGAAGAGTTTCCAGCCCCCCAAGACCGATCATCATTCTTCTGCTCCCCCTTCTGCTACTTTCTCAGCGTATCATACTTCAAATAACACAATACGCTGGAGGCACGCGCCCAGTGATCCCTCAATCATACAGTCTAATGCTCGAGCACTTCGCTGGTCGGACGGTTCATTGACCCTTCAACTTGCATCCAACCCTCGTCAGCAACTTGAACTCACTGCCAAGCCACTCGCTCCACCCCAGATCAATCCAGCCAAGCCGACTCCAACATCTGCGAATCAAACCCGTACCAATGCTCCCACACCCTACAATCCTCGTCTCGACTCTCACACCTATCTTACCGCACCCCATGAAGCCGCTGGACTTTTGCGTCTATCGAATCACATAACCGCCTCGCTAGCCGTTCAATCCTCCACCGACGAAGATGATGAAGCATTAGCACGTCTACAGGAACAGTTAGCCTTGGCGCAAAAAGGCACCAAGACCACTTCAAATGGCGTCGCGGTTATCAACATCAGCGAAGACCCCGAATTAGCCAAGAAGAGGGCCGAGTTGGCTGAGAAAGAGAAGTTGAGGATGCAGCGCCGGATGCAAGTCCAAGCAGAGAAAGAGACCAGCCGGAACAACAACGTCCTCAAGCGCTCCGGCCTACGCACCGGTGGTATGGGTGGCGGCCTCACTATTGGTGGCTTAGAAGATGACGACGGCATGGCGACCACGAGGGGGAGGGTCAGTAAGCCTAAGAGCCGGCAGCCCAGACGCCGTAATAGCGAGTACAGCGACGACGAAGAATATCGTGGCAGAGGGCGTACGAGAGAGGATGAGTATGATGAGGATGATGGATTCCTCGTGGGTAGTGATGAGGAGCCTGAGGTTGAAGAGGAGAGTGAGGAAGAGGAAGAAGAAATGGTTGATGAGGGCAATGAGGAAGAGGTTAAGGAAAAGCCGAAGAAAAGAGAGAGCGAGGAGGCTAGTGGTGGGAGAGTGAAAAGAAGGAGAGTCATTGAAGATGAGGACGAGGATTAGTTAGAGTGGACAGCATGTGGTTTTATCTACGGCGCTCAAAAGGCGCACATATACATGCATTGCAATCCAATTCTGAAAAGATGGGATAGTGCACGGCGCTAGGAGAGTCTGCTGCGCACTCGAAAAGTGCTCTATGGCGGAGGGTTTTTGTGAGCGGGCTTCTATTTGGATTGCTACCTCACATGCATTATGAATCACAAGCGTAGACTTCTCCCGGTAACTGAGATATTGAGTGAGTCAGATTCTTCAATATCTAGGTGTTACTACAAATGACTCAGGAATATGTTGGGCCATGCGGTACTATAATGATATTACAAAAGTAGCCGAGAAAAGGGATTCACAGATATTCATCGTACATTCATACATCCACAGCAACAAGTGTCATGATTTCTCAAGTAAGTAAGTAGGCAAGGGTGAGAAGAGATGAGAATTTGAATAATGGAAATGTTGGTGGGTGGAGAGTGGATGGCTGGTGGGTGGAGAGCGGAGAGCGGGTGGAAGGTTTGAGGGGGAAGGGGAAATGATG
>NAPT01000662.1:0-16282 GCA_002927785.1 Cladonia uncialis
TATTTAAAAAAATTAGAAGAATTTTAATTATTAATAATTTTTATAAAAAAAAATTTATTTTTTTTTTATTATATTTTATATATTTTTAAAAATTTAATTTAAATTTAAATAATCTTTCTTAAATAAATTTTTTATAAAATAATATTTTTCTTTAAGAAGTTAATATTATATTTTAATAGATTTTATCTATATCTAGATTTAAATTTTATATTGATTTTAATTAAATTTAATTAATATACTTTTAAAAGAAACTCATACTAATGATAACTCTAGTCTAACCACAGAGCCAGGCGAAAAATGCCGCAAAGCCGATAGGTAATCTACTCTCATCCTCCCATGCCGCCCAATCAAAAGGCACACCTCGGAGAATATGAAACAAGATCTGCTCTTCCAATGTAATTGCCAGCCAAGGTGACACCCAATAGCTCATGATAGGAAGGAAGTTTTCGAAAACTGAAAATAAGTGATTGCGCCCTGCGACTGAGCAGACAGTTTCAATGATTGTGATAATGATACACCACATCCACCGAGGAACCACCTTAGCGTACCGACCGAGGACTTGGAAGGTCAGTGCCGCCGCGTACGTACAGGGTGCATTGTTCGTGATGGAGCCAAGGGCAAGGATTACGACGCAAAGGCCACCAAACCCACCGAGGCCACTGTACGTTTCCAGCAAAAGAGCACCCGAGGAGACTTGATAAGCGTTAGCCCAGTCAGGAACATTGGTCACGCCGGTCGCGATGCCCACACCTATAATGTTGCAGAAGATCAGTGCCAGCCAGGTACCAGAGAAGGTTGTCCAAAACGTAATATATTTGGGGGTGTCAATAGGGTAATAAACGTAGAAATCAGCACCTATTGCGCCAAATCCGACCACGCTGGCGTAAATGAGGGCAAAGAAAGTGCAGCGGTTGGCAGTGACTGTCCCGGGAGGGCCTTGGGAGACTGCGGAATGGTCGAAATTCAGCGCAGCGGAACCTATTAGGACGAAAAGTGCAATTATTTGAGGGACAAAGGCGTATCTCTCAAAGATGTGAACAATTGCAATACCGAAAGTGGAGACCAAGCCGATACAGAGCACAACAATGATACAACCAACCGCGATGGTCAAGCCACCGCCGTTGACAGCCGATATGGTCTGACCCGCGATAATGCAACCGAGGATTCCAAAACCGATCTGCTGGATCAAGTTCATGACGCAGATTATTTTTGAAGGCCAATAACCCATGAAATACCGACCTATAATCTATTATGGGCCAAACCACGTTAGCAAAAGATGTTGATCTCAAATCCCAAAGCATGGCTCAAAGTTGGCATAAGAATCACCAATGTTCGCTTTTAGTCACCTTGCACTTACCATAGTTCGGTTACCACTTTCCGGTCCAAATATGGCCGTGTACGCAGGTCCACACACAGGCAAAGATGACAATGCAGATGGAATCCGTCCAGCCAAGCCCAAAAACGAGCGGGCCAAAGAATCCAGTAATGATATTGCTCGCCACTAAGTTGATGCTGAATCACAAGAGAAACATTGACCACGAGGTCCATTTCCGTGCCTCTCTTCTGACAAAACTCGAGTAATTCCACGAACTTTCAGGCCGGCCAGGCATTCTACTTTCTCATTTCATTCAACCAGCTTCCCTTTGAAAAGGACCAGTGTTGGGTCGAAATTATGTAAATTGCCATCAACAGATGCGGAATTCGTTGTAGCGGGAAATGTTTCGCCGTCAGCGTTTGCGATGACATTGACATTGATCGACTTTTTTGGACTCAGCTTCTTTTTCAAGATCGTGAGGGGCCATCTAGTCAACGACGGGATGCTTGAACGGATTCATGGTTCAGGCGAGACTCTTTGGACAACGGTACCCTAGCGCAATTATTGAGGTGGGACGAACTCGAGGATGAGAACGGCAGAATCACATTACTGTCCAGCATTTTTCATCAAACTTTATCTTGGCGTCCGGACCATCCTGGGCAAAATACAGACCCTTCCTGCGCCGGCCTGATGGTTGCATCAAGCAGATTTTACCTCGTCAATGTGGAGGACCAATAAATGGACATGCAAACACTTAGGTTTAATCTTTGATTGGTGAAATGAGCTTTCATGGTACCCCTGCTGTCCGAGATGAATGCTCTGTATGCAGAGCCACGTGTTTCTCTTCACTTACTCTCGATTATCCCATAAGTGGCTAGTACCCACCTCTCAGGGTCTTGAAATTGGTGGGGTGGGCGAGGGTTAGCCAATTATGAGATAGAGGAAGAATTAGTGTAGGCCATGGCTTGCATGGATTAGGCAGGAATTGATATCTCCAGGTTCTCTCCTCTAATTTTTGCGCCAGACCGACCTGACTAAGCGAGCTCTATATCTATGTAGCGCATGTTGGGGGTTTCGGGATACCCATACTCAAATATATTCGGCGAATTTCGAAAAAAACAAGCAAGCCATTTCCAAAAATATGAATTTCTTGATAAGAAAACAACCACTTATTATTATTTTATAAGAATAGATAAATAGACTTTATAGTTTAAAGCTTATAATATAAGTCAATGTTGAGCGTGTATCGAATTTGTGGTTTTTGATGGATCTTGGTGGAGTATGGTGGGGATCAACTACAGGGTTGACCATACGACCCTCTCCACTTCGCGTGCGCATGGGAAATACAATTTGTCGCGAGAGGTTTTAACGTCAGAACAATGAGAAGTATTGACCAAAAAGGTCCTAAGCGCATTCCACTTCGTAGCAGGAAACGCATGTTACTCCGGAGTGGCAAAACATTCATAGAAGCAATCCCAGGTGAAAAACGTCTGTAAGTAATCTGTACGCTGCGTCGATTCCACATCATCGATCCGGTGCGCTGCTATCGGGCCCAAGGATCTACAGGATACTTTACGGCAGGTTAAGGGGCCCGTGCTAGTTCTCACGTGTAATGTACTAAGACAATGTTTGGCGCAATATCAGAAGACCTCTTCAACTTCTCGCCACGCCTCACATTCACCTCACCGTATCTGTCTTCGAGTAGCACTCTCAATGCTCATTCATACATAGCTGTGAACGAGGCAGCTATCCCTATCTAAGTAATATCAATCTTGTTAGTATGTTTGTTCGTTGGTCCTGCCACTTACACTCGCTACTGGTAGCTCTCTTGCTGGGCTGGAGCACTGGCCTACATATAAATTCTGCAGTGGACGGAGAACTGCTTGTGACGAGATTGTCTGTTCGAATCCAACAGTTTTCAGTTGCGTTTGTTAGATACTGGACGTGGAAGCGAAGAGTCAATAGTGCCAAGGCACTAGAGAGCTTGGCAGCTTACGTAAATAGTCGCTTATAAAGGACGGGACTGCTTTGAATTCTTTAATTATCTTCTTCTCCTTTGTAATGTCGTATTCATCCCCATCCCGGATCTTGAAACCAAAACCTTGCATGGCACGTTTTGAAGATTGTTTCGGAAGCTGAAGAAGGTTGATCGACTGGCGCCCAATCGGTTTTTCCCCGTAGAAGATTAGCAGATCCTGGAAGAGACCGTGGCGCACTGTGCTGGATCGACCGAAAAGCTACGCGCCGAACCTTTCCCTCTGAAGCTGCCCACTTCTGTCATCCCATTCCTTTGCGGGGGTTTCCTGTTTATCCATGCGGTAAACGCATGCGCAGAGCTTGCTTCCGATCCTGAAACACTATTGCCGCCCCCATCCGCACCCACGTTACCTACTTGTATGATCTGCAGAAAACCAGGAACATCCGCAGGCACGACATGATCGACCATTCTGAAAGGTCCAAAATCGAATGGTGCGAAAGTCTTAGGTCCTTCAAGACAGGGGTAAAGACAGTGCGAGACCTCTTATGCGGTATATACCGGAGCTATGTACTGCCTGCCTTGCATGGTAAGGCATGGCAGACGCGGCACTATGCGCTCTACCTATGGTCTCGCTCGCCGACTGAGGTATCGGTCAGCGGTAGTAACTTTCTCTTGTTCTTCAAGCAAAGGTTGTCCTTGTTTCACTGGACACCAGATTTACCTTTGAGACAAGGAATTTGTGGGATAAGCCCACGGGACCAGCACCAGTATCCCAAATAAACAGTTTGCCGGCCCCGGTGCTATCATGATCCTGTGTGCGCCTAAAATGTGTCTACCCCAAGCTGTCTTTGTGGCGTCCTGCAAAGTAGCCTGACTGGCTCGCTATTCCCGCTAGTCAGTCTGATGTGTACGAGCTTCTTTCCCCTTTTCTACAAAGCCTGGCTTAGGGTCTCATCCTAATATCAGGAGCGTATCAATCGAGAGTGAATCATTAGAATAAGCTCTTGCTTGGACATCATGTTCTTTTTTTGAGTTCTCGTCGTTCGTATGATCCACCTGTGCTTCAATTAAGATTCTGGAGCGTCATTATTCGTCTCAAACTCTCCATACGATCATCCTGCTGTCGCACATTGTCGGCAGCTTCCTATAAATCTATTCATATCTCATACGTACACCGCCACCCTGAACTTGAACCGAAAACTCTCTCGTAGGTTTACCTACAAAGAGGGTTCACGATTTACCTACATATTGCTGTTTCAGGACTCTATTGCATAACCTTCACCAAATCATTTCTCCTGAAAGTGGGAGTGTGCAGGCCCACATTAATATAAATATACGAACCATAAGCCTCAACGCACATCAATCCAAGAGGCACGAACATAAGGGAAGACTCCAATGGTACTGGTCGGGACAAGACTATAACATCAAGATGCATCACTTGTTTATGATATCATTGATTCTGCTATTGGTCAACCCTAGTCTCGGTCATTTTAAAGCGGAGCCTCAGCCTGAGTCTAGTGCTGTAGCCTCCAGCTCTATTCCTATGCAAGCAGCCAACGCGTTCTTCCAATCAATTCCCTCTGGTGAAACGATAGGGGAGTTGGCAGAGATATTGGAGGAAGAAGACATACCTAATGACAATTCCACCGCAGTCGCAGGCGCCGTCTATGCAGTATCATCAAGCACGAGCTATCTTGCAGCGCGTTCTTCTCCCACACCAAATGCTCCTATCTCAGCTCTGGAAAAGGTTAATGGACAAAGAACTTTGAATGCTTTCTATAACAGCACCGACCATGGTGGCTACAATCTTACCATACCTGGGTGCCTTTCCGGAAATGACATTATTGGGCAGATTGAAGCCCCTAGCGGAGATATCATTAACAACGCGACCTTTGCAGACCTAATCAGCGCTCTTCAACTTCCCGGCGCCGCACTATGGAATTATACCATGACCTTTGCGAACCAGACCTATAATGACATTAACGCGACCCTCGATGTAATAATTTGCAATGATCCGCAAGGTGCAAACCGCCAGCTCTCATGGCCACAGAGCCTACTTCCCAATTGGCGCGACCCTGACAATTCAGAAGGTTTTTTGACTGCGTTCATAATTGGTGGACTCGGTGTCGTATCGATCGGGTATGGTGGGACCCATCTTGGCGTCATACACGAAGGTATCACCGCCAACATCTCAATTCAGACGGAAGTCCGAATCTTGGCCGCTACAGGTTTCCTGGAATACATATTCCTGACAGTACTATGGCGGTTGCAGTCCGTCGAAAGGCACTGGATTGGTCGAGGGGAAGCCTACGTGTTGAATGCTTTCATCTGGGCAGGGGCTCAGCTTCTCAAATTGCTGGAAGTGGTCACGCAGGGTTGTGTTCCGGCATCGCAGGCTCGATCAGGCATGAATAGTTTGATGGCACGAGCTCAGAACCAGGCCCAGGTCATTGCCACTGGCGCTGGTACTACGATAGCGCAAAGTATCTCATCAAACTATCTATTGGGGTTGTTAGGCGCCAATGAACAAGGAACCTCATCGAGTGGCGATATCGAAGCACAAGTTCATGCGGCAGGTCAAGCAGTCCAATTGGGTCAAGCGAGAGCAGAAGGGCTAGCTCAAGCTGCGAGTGCCGCTGTTCAATTGACTAATGAAGTAGTACAAGCGCAACTCGCGGGAGGTAATCCGGGGGAGATATGCGACAATGTTTGAATGATGTTGAATAAGCAGTGGCTTTATAAGACGGAGCAGGTGCTAGGTTGACAATGGCCCGGCGATGGAAGAGGCTTGGGAATCCGAAATAGACGTCAAGAGATTGCGCGAGCAACTACGGTTTTCTAAAAGTTATGGCAAACCATTGAGGATTTTATAGATATGAACGAATACCCTTCAGTTCCTTCTCTCGCAGATCTATTGTTTTGGAGGATTCGATGGAGTATAGCCAGGCTGATCGATGACAGCCGCTTGAGACGTGTGCTTCGCATACTGACGAACCAGTTTCACGTCATTGCAACATCCATGATCTTTACCTTCTTTCAGACAAATCTCTGCGATTGATCCTACTGCACGAAATAGAAAACGGCAGACTGTGCGTAAAGTCTCCTGCTCGCTAAAGCTGACAAGGTACGAAGTACAGAGTAAGGTAGAGACCACCGAAACCGCTACACTGTTGTACTAGCGCCATCAGGACCCGAAACTAACCGAATACAATTAAGTGGGGGACTAGGCGAACATACCGTATGCAGTGCATCTAGTAGCGATATGTCAATGTCTGAGAATTCCATCTCGTGTAGAGTAGGAGATGAAAATGGTTCGTTGCAGAGCCCAACCGAGTTCACCCGGGGCGGACCGATGATACCCGTCAAAAGTATGCTTAGGGGCTGTCAGACGTCGCACTATCATGGCAAATGTCCCCTACGGGAAGGTGGCCCCGCCCGGCTGGCGCAGCTAAAGCGTCGGGTGTATGCTTAAAGAAGTGCCGATCTCAGCCCACACCCGCGCCCGTGGGCTCGGCTTTGATACAAGGTAGGATTTAGAAACCGTCGCGGAGAATTTCCAGCGAGCTGGGCTCCCGAAGGACTTTCTCCCTCCCAGAGCTTGAGCTTGAACGAAGTCCAGCATGTTTATTGAAGCCTTAGGATCCACTTCTTCCTAGTAACAGAACTTTAGTGTTAGGCAACGTCTCTCACTCTCTCACTTAACACAGATATGCATACTACAAGCTGCACAGTAAGCTAAGAATTGCGGTGAGCACTAAAGTCAATTTTCAGAGAATGAAATGTTCGGGCGAATGGCATGTATTATCCATCTCTTATCTCCCTTATCAATGCCTGCTATTGGTTCTTCTACCTGGGCAACATCCTGCAGCAGTGGTGGGGCTGCACGTGGGGGATTTCCGTGGTCACAGACTAGTATCCTCTAGGTAGTCCCAACGCCATCAAAAATCCCATCGCCCCTCGCCCCTCACTCCCCGCCCCACTTGTCTGGCTTACGTCTTGTACGTTACAAGTATATCCTTCCATCTCTTCCCGTTGAATCAGAGCCGCATCAAAACTTACCCTCTCCCATGGCGACTACCATCCGTATCGCAGAAACCACCCGTCCATCGCACACAAACAACACCGATGAGAACACGGCCGCCAACCCCGCTGTTATCGAAGATGGCGTTTACAACATGCGCAGCTTCACCCGAACAGCTACAGGTAGCAGTGCCACTGATCGAGATGGCATCTACAACATGCGTGCAATAACACGCACCTTCTCTCGCTCCTCCTCCAAAGACAAGCGAGGCTTCAAAGGCGGCGAAAAAGAGGTTGAAGATGATGACCCGGGCCTGCGACAGTCAGGTGACTTCAAGTCCAGACAAGTATGCGGAATGCATTCCACTGCCTGCAATCGGCACAAAGCCTCACTCTGTCAACTCTAGGTCTTCCACGGCAAACTATTGCTGTGGCTCGCCTATCAGTCAATCGGTGTCATCTATGGTGATATTGGGACCAGTCCACTCTATGTCTACTCGTCTACCTTCTCATCGCCTCCAAGCCACGAGGACCTCGTCGGCGTTCTGTCTATCATTCTCTGGTCTCTTACCATGATGGTAACAGTCAAATACGTCCTCATTATTCTCCACGCAGATAACAACGGCGAAGGAGGCACTTTTAGCACTTACTCTCTGCTTAGTCGCTATGTAAGTCCGCGCTGTCTTACCATCTTCCTAAGATAATTTAACCTGGCTCTAGACCAATATCACGAATCGTGACCCACGGGAAGCGTCTTTGATAGAGATGAAAAGGTTTGTCTCTTTTGATCTCGAAAGCAGTGGCCGTCATCTGCGTCGCGGCCTAGAGAACAGCGTATTTGCCAAAACTGTGCTCAGAGTCATCGGTGTCCTCGCCGTGTCTATGGTCATGTCGGACGGAGTCTTGACGCCAGCCCAATCGGTCCTTGGGGCGGTGCAAGGCCTCGAAGTCGTTGCACCTGGCATCAGCAAGTCGACGGTTGTGGGAACTACTGCTGGCATATTGATATGCCTCTTCCTGATCCAGCCACTCGGTACAAGCAAGATCGCCACTACATTCGCTCCGATCGTTATTATCTGGCTCGCCTTTAACGCGATATTTGGCATTTATAACCTTGCCAAATTCGATCACACCGTGCTCAAGGCCTTTAATCCAGGTTACGCCTTCGGGTTCTTGATACGCCGTAAAACTGACGGCTGGAAGCAGCTTGGAGGCATTCTGCTAGCCTTTACTGGAGTTGAGGCTTTGTTCGCCGACTTGGGGGCTTTCAGCATGAGAGCAATCCAGATTAGTTGGCTTTGCTATACCTACCCCTGTCTTCTCTTGGCGTACATCGGACAGGCAGCCTTTATCAGCGTTCATCCGGAAGGGTACTCTAACCCGTTTTACAATGCTGCTCCGCCAGGAACGCTGTATCCTGCCTTGATTATTGCCATCTTGGCTGCCATTGTCGCCTCTCAGGCTATCATTACTGCCACTTTCCAGGTACACAATGCTTTCTGTACAATTCGCTGAAGACACTAATTTCTTGCAGCTTCTGACGCAAATAATGAAACTGTCGTATTTCCCCCAGATAAAAGTTGTTCACACATCGAAGATCTTCCATGGACAGCTCTACGTCCCATTGGTGAATTGGCTGCTCATGATTGGGACTGTTCTAGTTGCATCTATATTCAATAATGTGAGTTTGCTCTGGATCCCAATCACTAAAGAATCGAGGCTGACTGTATAGACAATCTCTCTCGGAAACGCTTACGGGTATGATACGCTCACGTCTGGACTAGCTCACTATTAACATGAAACAGGGTTTGCGTCATGTTCGTCACATTCTTTGACACCTGCATGGTCTCCCTTGCAGCTATGTTCGTTTGGCGCATAAGTCCCTATTGGATATTCTTCCCTTGGCTCACCATAGCCTGCCTCGACGGCGTATATATATCCTCCGCCTTGGTCAAAGTTCCAGACGGCGCCTGGTTCACACTGACACTCGCCGGCGTGCTTGCTACACTCTTCATTCTCTGGAGATTTGGCAAAGAACAGCAATGGGCTGCAGAAGCCGCGGATCGATTCCCAACCACGCATTTTGTAAAGAAGAAAGATGATGGATCTGTCCAACTCGCCGATGCGTACGGTGGTAACACACTCGGCTCAATCAAAAGCTTCGGTATCTTCTTCGACAAAGGGGGTGGAACAACACCACCAGTATTCAGCCAGTTTGTCATTAAATTAGTTGCCTCGCCTCAAGTCGTAGTACTATTCCACTTACGTCCTCTCGAGACGCCCACAGTTCCGCCAGAAAACCGCTACACTGTCTCTCGGCTCGCCATACCCAACGCCTATCGGCTAATCGTCCGTCATGGCTTTAACGATGAGGTTATTACACCCAATCTGGCCTCTCTAATCCACGATCAGATCCGCAACTATCTCCTACGCAGTAACTTCCCTGGCCCTCTCAACCCAGTCACCGGAGCAACACCCTACCACGAGCCAGAAGCTCCAATTTACCCCGTACCCGCCTTCACAACAGGCATAGATTTCTCCAACAACAACAACAACAACAGCACACCCACCCATTCCCTCCCCACCGAAGCCGAACCCTCTCTCTCCCGCAGCGAAACCAGCAGCAGCCAAGACAAGAAACGCGCCATCGACGAAAAAACCCTCACCGACGAAACGCGCTCCCGAATCGCCACGCTAGACGAAGCATACGAACACCAAATCCTCTACATCATCGGCAAAGAGCAAATGAAAATCAAAACAGGCACGGGAATACTCAGGAGGGGGTTGTTACACTGCTTCCTGTGGATTAGGGAGAATACACGGACGAAGATTGCGAATCTGAGGGTGCCGATGGAGAGAGTTTTTGAGGTGGGGTTTGTGAAGGATATCTAACACCAGGGGCGGGGGTGGCCCGGGGAAGGAAGGCAGAGATGGAGAGATTGAGCTGATGAGAGAGAGATAGATTGAGTTGATGACTGATGATGCTTATGCTTAAATTGATAGAGATGTACCTTCCCCTCTTTTCCTGCTGCGTAGTAAACGTTCCTGATATCTTGCTGTACCCATGCCAACTCGTGGCCAACGATATCAATCCCAAGCCTTCTGCACCACCAACACCGGACACTCTAGGAGTCCATCAGCAACAAAAAATTTACACTGCATGCAGGTAAAAAGCCTTTGCTGTCTGATTTGAAACCTTTGTGAACTTCTTGTCCAGCAAGCACTCCAAACACCTGAAACTCACCCATTCCACCCTCCTATATGCTCTCACTCTCAAAACCCCCGGTCAAACCACCCACCCTCTTTCATCCCCCGCATTTGAATCACATCTACAGAAACTGGAGCTTTGATTCGAGACGATGCATATATTCCAAGTTTAAAACAGCTCATAAGCTTTTCCGATTGCTTTTATGCCTTGGATTTCGTTTATAAAACCTTCGGTGTGGGAAGATAGAGATAGAGATGAGATATAGAAATTTGGACTATCCTTGCGACGGCTTAGATGTGCGTGGAAAAAATAACGAGGACCATCACTCCCCTTTCCACAGGGGCCGAGGGAGTTGCTAGGTCTACCCTCATGACTTTTCTGTGATGATGAAGCATGTTAATCAACATACACTGCTATCGTTCTAGTAATCACCTTCACGGAACTTTCCAAACCTACTTAGACCCTTGACGAGGGCCCCCCATCATCATCATCTTCTTTCACCTTATCACGCTTGTCTCTTCTTCCGCACCCTCATGTTTCACATAACAGTCTCCGCGCCATCGCATCCACATCCAAAGCACGCCGTCGTCCTTCTCGACTTACCTACGTTATCATCGGCGATCCATATCAACATAAACCTTTTCCATATACTAGCGATCTTCGACACCACAATTGCCCCGTCCTTATCCGCGCGCGGGACTGTCAATGCGGTAGACCGCTCGAGACCTAGCCGTTGCGCTTGAAAGAGGGTGGATATGGTCATTGATATTCGTTATGAGTGTGGCAGTTGATGTGGGAAGTCGGTGCGGGTTTGCGGGTGTATGTGAGGGAGATGGAGGACCGTAGGACGAGTATTGGTCATGTGAGTTGCAATTCGGCTGGATTGGGGCAAGGACGGAGAATTTTGTGCTGACAAGGGGTTGATATATAAATGGGCACAGTTATGTGAAGAGCAGCTGCCTACCAGGGTACACTGGAATAGTCATATCATGCGGAGGTTGAAGGGTAGGCATGACCGTTTAGGAGGGTGTGGGTTGAGGAGTCTTTTGTGACGGTATTAGTGGAGCTGTGACGGTGCGTCCATGCTTCACGTAGGAGTGGAATGAAAAAACACTTTGGGCAGCAAAGGCATAGGCAATTGCTGGCATGCATAGCTTTTAGCAGGAGATCAGCTAGGAGCCAGTCCCAGCAGCGCAGTTTCATTCGTCGCGTCTGCACCGTCACAAAGTTTGGTTTGAGCCACGCGTTGTCTTCCGGGTTCATTGAGTTGCTTAAGCTCGGTGGTATACTGGCGGTTGTATCAGGCCCAACTTTCCCGCGAGCCTGCAGCTCGCTTGGGATAGAAAGCGTCAGGGACTAGAACCAGCGGCTGCACTCGCATGTACGAATGCCTCCTAGTGTAGAAATGATCTTCCAATGGACCATGCATCTGCGCTATCGAGGACGTTCCTATTGTTAGCGGCGGTATTATGGAATTCAAATCGTTGTCCTTGTACCGTGATGCTAGTCACACTCGTTAGAATGGCCATCCTAGGGTTGCTTACGGTCCTGAGTCTAGTTATTAGACTTACGCGGCGGATAAAGTCGGCAATCCTCAACCTTGAACAGTAGCATGAGCCAATGCTTGAAGACTGTATCCTCCCGCAACATATTCGACGTTCCGGTAAACGGAACGAGATTGACTGATTCTCCACTGGTATCATCAGCTTTACTGGCTTCAAATAAATCTGTAGATCCTCATCAGCCTTCATCCGGATACCAAGTGCTTCCTGATGCCAATTGGGGATCCTATTGTCGTAAGAATCTGAGCGAGAACCTAAATAGAGTGAGCATTGTCACGCATCGAAGTATTAATCAGGTACACGGGACTGCCCAAAGAGGACTGTGATATCGTGCTGCAAGCCATCTACCATTTAGATGGTTGAGATGTGAGTATCCCTCCAGATGGTATCATTGGTAGGGGATGACCACTGAAGAGCAGTATTTGTGGCCACGTAGCGGAGGGATTTGCACTATTGAAGTTGGTTTTTGCCCTTGATTTTGACCTAGAGATATATAATGCTGCAGGGGCATTGTTCGAAAAGTGTGTTATCGGCGACAGTCGTTCCGTTGATGTGCAACTGACCAAAGTGGGTAAATTCGAATCTCCAAAGAAGATGTGAGATCGGGTTAAGTTGTGGCCCAATGTCGCAACAAGCACCTTATTGTCGTTATCAGATCTTACAATCCAGACGCCGTGTGTGGTCCCCAGATTGGTGAGGTGACGCCCACTGGCTCCTGCCAGCCAGCATATCTGAAGTCACCGGTGGATACCTCACCAATTCATTTTGGGCGGCTATCAAGCCAAGTGAAAACTCCACAGAGAATAGCTTATCGTAAGTACAGAAATTTGGACTTTCATTCGATGTCCTGTGCTTTCCAGTGGGTTGAGCCACCAGCAACTGACCAGCATTTTCGCAGCGGGGTATCCGTGCGACATCATCGTGGACACAACGAGCGATATATTAGATAGATCAAGCTGGTTCGATGTATGGCAGGGTCTCGTAGCCGTGAACGTCCTCTGTTTAATGAAAGGCCAAGCCGGTACGTCCATACATATTGGTAAGTTGGTCCCCCACGAAGAAATAAGTACGCAACTACATGGCAAAGGAGAACTTACAGAAGCACTGCGATGGGAAGCTGACTCTTTTGACCCAAACATGACGGGGAATGTAAGACCATCCACATTACTGTTAAAGCCATTGTTACGCCAGAAGCAATGAGCTTGGTCAGCTCTATAAGAGGAGATGCATTATCGTGTCGAGACTGACGCTCTGCTGTATCTCGTCAGACTTCAGTTTGATGTGTGCCAGAAATCGAGCCGAGCAGGAATGCTGTAGACTGGAGCCGCTGAATCAGTGAACAAGAAGCGAGATGATTCGTTCAGATCTCTGAGCTTAGAGTCCTTGAGAAGATATCCAGATGGCAGCAGACTCATCGATAGGCAAAGCGGATATTGGAATTTGACCAGTGAGCACCTCATGCTGAAAATTCACGCGCAGGACAGAATACTTGCACAGGAAATCTTCCGTTGAGTGTCAAAAGGAGGCTGTGTGCCAGCAATGCCATGTGACTGTAAAATTTGAATGCTGGCAAGACCTGGATCAAGCGGAGGATTCGGGAATGTGCTCGATTTGGACCAGAGGGATCCTGCAAGCATGGCAGGTTTCTATTATTTCCCCCTTTGTTCCACATTATCCCATTGCCTGGCAATCCCTGCAGTCCTTTTATAGACGTGGCCAGGGTGATCCCTGCTATCGTTAATAGATGGGATAAAGATGGCCCATGATATCGAGATTGGCTTCGTCTACTACAGCATTACTGGGTGCGGTGGTAAGCAGATGATAGTGAATGAACTGGGCGGATGATTGTTTGTGGTAGCGACGGGGACGGGGTAATAGCGATAGGGAGCGGACAGTTATGGGAGCAGGCGAATGCATGGATGGACGATCATTTGTTTCGAGTGGAGGACCTTGTTTGGATTAATCGAATCTCTCGTAGATCTTTTGTCGATCCCTCGCTTACCTCTTGTTTTGACTTTCTCGTCTCCCACCAGATTGGCCTTGGACCCTGCGGCATCTAGCGAATGACAGGGCCGGACATCTCAGCCCCGACGGGGGGTAGTGCCCCCATTTGGGCGGGTACTGATGTCATTCATGGCTTGGCAATCCTACAGCTCCTTCGCGACAATCCTTCAGAATCCTTCCATACAATGGGAACGGTGCATCTTGAGATTCATCACTTCCATATCTACTTCAATGGCGACTCCATCTGCTGTACAACATTCCATTCATATCTGTAGCACTGCCCACACCTCTTACTTAAACCACAAGCCAGTCCAACCTCCTTGAAAAGCTTATAACAGAGGCATTCACTGTCACTCTTAACCTCATCTAAACCTCCGACCCAAGGCGGAACACATTGTGTTACACACATCTACAGCACGTCACCCCGCTTCAACTCAGCCGCAGCCGCATATCCAACCCTGTTCTTACTCTTTTAATAAGCTCTGCCCAACATCATCATCATACACCTTCCACAGCAGTCTAACACTCCTCCATCTCCCTCCCACCATGTCCGATCCAACCGTCAACAAAATCGGCTCAACCAGCACCGTCGACCCTCCCCAGAAACAAGCCATCGTCCGCATCTCCCTCAATCCCCGCGCTCACAAACTCCCCATCGCCTTCCAGATCTCGACCATCTTCCTCACCAGCTGCATCATCCCTCTCGTCCTCTACTACACCCTCATCTACAAAACATCCCTCAAACCACAAATCATCCTCGCCGTCGTCACCCCAATCTTCGGTGTTGTCTCCCTCTTTTCTCTCTTCCTGAGAACATGGCGTCTCCTCTCCTCATCCAAATACCTTCCTCTGGGACAAAAGCGTCGCTGGGCTTTGGACTATTTTGACTGGAACTTCATGTTGGGCTTTACCGTTGTTGCCGTCGTGATTGCGGTTGGAATATCAAGAAAGCCATCGAATGTCAGAATGGTCGCCTTAGCCTTGCCAATCCTAATGCTACAAATATGTTCGCAGATGGTGCTCTTGGTTCCTCTGAGCGCTATGCACGTTCGGGCACCGTTCAGGTTTTCTTCCATTGGCAAGGGAGAGCTTTTGAAGCCGGCTGTTTATGTTATCGCTGAGGATGTCGTTGCCGTGGATGCCAAACAGGGTGATGTCTTCCGTTCGCAGTGGAAGGGCAGATACGAATCTAGTCAACCGTTTCGGAATCTATTGACTCAGCTGGACTTGTTGTGGGGGGTCAGTGGAACGTTGGTTGGAGGTGGTATTATTGCTGTTATCTTCGCTGTCAAGCAGACTGATGTTGGTTGGGCAGTTGGTAAGTCTTTTTTGAACCTAATTGAAGGTAAATAGCTTACACATTACAGGTTGGGGTGTACCATGGATCTGGACTGCAGTCATGTCATTGATCACATTCAAAATGGTTGATTCCACGTGCAGGAAGGAAGACGCACTGGTCCAAGGCGCAGCTTGAATTCTTACTGGAGATATTCATGCCCTAACGGCATAAGGTCGGAACAGGCGTTTGCTAGCTAGGAGTGAGGTTTCTTCGAATGCTTGCGAGAGGGAAAAGTATTCCCTGCTACATTGGTCGTCTTTCTGAAGCGGGGTGTAAGATAATAAAGACGTCAGCATGCATGATAAAATAATACCCAACGAATCTGATGCAAGTGAATACCCATACAGTCCTTGCACCAGCTCAGTGAGTTCAATCACGCAGTCACGCGTGCTACTCTCCTTATTGCCAGAATGTGTCCCATTCCAAAGCTTTCTACCAGTACAGAGCAGACATGCACTGCTATGCAGTCACGTGTGTTACTCTCCTCATCGCCAGACTGGGTCCCTTTTCAAAGCTTTGCCAACACAGAGAAGACACTCACACTGCTTATCCACTTTTAACCACCAGCGCTCCATACGACTCCTCAAAACAATTCTCACCAGACCAACCCAGGTCCCCCACTCACAAGAGCCATCTCAACCACCCCATTCCTTCTCTCACACATCTCTACTCCTCCGCCATCTTTCCTTCTTTCTTTCATATGAGACCCTCAGAACCACACTCAAAAGCAAACACAAAAGCAGTATCCGCGACATATATGTTTGTAGAGTAGAGCAGAGCAGAGCTCTGCTCTACTCTACAAACATATATGTCGCGGATACTGCTTTTGTGTTTGCTTTTGAGTGTGGTTCTGAGG
>NAPT01000663.1:0-16265 GCA_002927785.1 Cladonia uncialis
AGGCTTGGAACAAATGTGGGCGCTGAATTTATATCTGGGAATCCTGGGATGCTTGGAACAGCTGTGGGCAACGGAGGTAAACTAGCGATTGATGCGAGATCTGTTGATAGCCCTGGGAACCCTGGGAGGCTTGGAACAAATGTGGGCGCTGAATTTATATCTGGGAATCCTGGGAGGCTTGGAACAAATGTGGGCGCTGAATTTATATCTGGGAATCCTGGGATGCTTGGAACAGCTGTGGGCAACGGAGGCAAACTAGCGATTGATGCGAGATCTGTTGATAGCCCTGGGAACCCTGGGAGGCTTGGAACAAATGTGGGCGCTGAATTTATATCTGGGAATCCTAGGAGGCTTGGAACAAATGTGGGCGGTGGCTGTAGACTAGCGATTGGTGGAACGGCCGAATTTATATCTGGAAACCCTGGAATGCTTGGAATGAATGTGGGTAGTGGTACTAAACTGGCGATTGGCAACAAGGTGCTCAACGGAGTTGGAAGTATATTGCCCAAGGAAACTGATAGGATTGCCAAAGAAGGGATTGAAGGAATCGCCAGAGATGGTGCAGATGGAAGCGGCAAGATGTCTGACGGAGCCAGAGGTTGCGGCGGTATAGGCAAGGTAGCGATTGATGTGAGGTCTAGGGGCAATGAAAGCGGCAAGATGTCTGACGGAGCCAGAGGTTGTAGCGGTGTAGGCAAGGTAGCGATTGATGTGAGGTCTAGGGGCGCTAGAGAGGAGAGCGGAGGTAGTGCCAAAGACGGGATTGGAGCTGTTGGCTGGCTAATGCCCGGGGGACTTCCAGGAAGTATGGCGGGGATTGAGGTGAAGACTGAAGGGATTACTAAAGAGGCCGGGGGAGGTAGTACCAAAGACGGGATTGGAGCTGTTGGCTGGCTAATGCCCGGGGGACTTCCAGGAAGTATAGAGGCGATTGAGGTGAAGATTGATGGGATTGCTAAAGAAGGCGGCGCAGGTATCGATATGAGGACTGACGGTGAAGGCACAGGAATCGACGATGGGACGGCGACGGGCACAGGACCCGACGATGGAACGGCGACGGGTACGGTTGATGCAACGACGACGGGTACGACAACTGACCCAGGTAGATTGATTGATGGCATGACTGAGGGCAAGGCTGATGGCACGGCCACCGGAACACCTAGAGCCACCATAATCTGCGCTGCGGCGACGAAAAGGGCCAAGTCAAATTTTGCGAGATGGTCGTCAGTGTCGTCAAGTCGCTGTCTTCCAAGCTCGTTAAAAGGAGGATATGGACTTGGCGGAGCTGACGCTTGAGGGAGCCCAAGTACAGTCGGTGCGGATTTCTTGTACAGTCTATCCGTTGATTAGACAGCCTTAAGGAATGTGGGCTAAGGTAGACTAGCATGAGCGATGCATGGTTTGGAATGTCAGCTATGCACAAATACTCAGCTCTTCAGCTTTTCACCTCTCATCTCTGCAAAGCCCAAAGCCGAGCCGTGGAAGATATGGTGTTGCTAGCTCGAGTCGTTATCATGTGACACAATAAAAAATTCGGACTCGATCGTGATATTGTTGGGCGCCTGACAAGTCTATGATGGACCACCTCCACGCAATAGGTCGTAAGGCACACAATACGTGGCTTGGACGTGAGTATCCAACTGTTCCATAGCGCTGCCATGTAAGAGAATGTAGCATAAGTCATACATATAGAGCTGACGCCCGACAAGTTGTTAGTAATGATACCCCGAAAATTTGTAGCCTTAGAGGTTCCTAGCCGTTAATTATAGCTTTTCGATGCTTAACGAATTCTTGATAAAGATGTATACTGCTCTAAAGTCAGAGAATGAAACATAAGTCATGCATATAGAGGGGTAATCAAACCTAGGTTTTTATACTTATTAAGATCCTTGAAAGCAGTGTATATCTTTTACTAAACATTTTTTTAAGTAATAAAAGACTATGATCGAGGGTTAGAAACATTTAAAGCTATGATTTTTAGGGGTTTTATTAGTAATAATATATCAGATATTAGCTCTATATACATAACTTATGCTCCATTCTCTTACCTTTTTTACCTTAGACTTTTCGTCTTTTCATGGCGACCTAATGATGGCTTTCACTCACAACTCCAGGTGTACTTAGCGTGGAATAGCTGAGTCGCGTGTAGTCTGACCTGGATGAACATTCTTGCTAGACAGAGTGTAGCGCCAGATTCTAAGCCTTGTATTCCAGATCCATGGCCGTAGCATCACACTCCATCACCATTCTCTGGACATTTGGAAGTGGGAGTGCATCCGTCTTATTGAAAAGTAGGCGGGGCGACAGATCGTCGTCCGCAGGTGGGCCAGGAAAGCGGAGATAAGTGACCTCAACGACACGAGATAGCTCAGGAGGATCGACGAGAGGATAGATGGAAGGTTCGACAAAATGGTTTGCAGAGATTTGTGCCTGGGGCAGCTGAGGCGACGGCGTTGCTGACGAAGGCTTCGACGAAGGCTTTCCCCTACGTCTCGATGGTGCGCAGGTGTGTTCTTGATGTTTTAAGAGTATCCATATTCGGTGATTGATGTCCGATTCGGTGAAACTCTTTTTGAAGAACACGCCCTGCACTGATTTGGTATTTGCACGACGGATATCCTAAAGTAGTTTGGCCGAGTGGTTAACATGGTCCCAGCCTCTTTTATCCGGTTGTGAATATGGAATTTGTTGTGGCCGGGCCTCTCGCCTGCAATCAACCTCTCTTCCACTGTCTGAAGATTCGGTCCCCTTGGGCGAACACCACCGGTTTCTCGGACATAATCTTCCTGTGGAATTATCCATTCTTTGGCATACTCCTGAAAAAATACACCAAATCGTGGTCCTTCAAACCATGTGTTGAGTTCGTTATCATCAGAGAGGCCTAGGTCTTTTCGCATTACATCAAGGTCACGAAGCTTGAAAACTCTACATCTTGAGCTTCTCGAGCGAAGATGACGACGTGAATAACAGTGAGCCAGCGAATTTCTTGCAACAATCAATGACAGATCAAATTAAGTAGAAGAGTCTGTTGATGCAGGAACTGTAGCGACTGCAGCCAATATTCAGTTCGGCAAGTTCAGGTCCTCGTCACTAGTCGACACGCTATATACGACCTTGAGCGCTCATGTAGGGGTACGGAACTGTGTAAAGTGCATAAGACAAAGTCTGTGGCTTGTTGAGTCAGATGAAATACTTGATGTGCACGGAAGGCCTAAACGGCCAGCTGAGTGGTCGTTAGGGTCTGTTTTATGGTCAATACAACGACCACAGACAGGAAAAAGTGTTTGTTAGAGACTCACGCCACTATGTTTTGTGCTAAGAAACGAATGTCAAGCGCGATGGTGAAGCATTTTCCAAGTCCACTAGTAGAAATGCTTGAAGCGTCTCAAACGTTCTCCCGGAGCTTGTGCATCTTTGTCTCTGTGTTCTCATGGGCACCACGACAAATATTTGGCTCCAAATATGTGAGAAATCTCTGTTGTGATGGTGTTTTGGTATCTTGTATCAATCGTCGTCATGAATAATGACCCCAACTTCTTCAACCGCCGAGGCTGAGATGTTATCTTCACCAACACCGCCGCTAGGCTTTAGATCAAGTAGAGGTCGGCCATCTTGCTGTGCGTGCATCGCTCCATGCTCCGCCCCGTCTTTTGCACCCTCCTTCCCATCCTTTCCCTTCCTCTTCTTCTCTCTTCTCTTCCGGTTCTTCCCCGTCTTCTCCTCATCCTTTTTCCTCATCTCCTCCCTCTTCTTCTCGAACTCTGCATCCGCCCCCTCTTTAGCCACTTCCTCCTCCATTAACTTAATTCTCTCGTATTCCCTTCTCCGGCTTGCTTTGTACACGTGAAACTCTCCGGAACCTGCCCCAGCACTGGAACCTTGTACGTTGGCAACGATCTCCGGCGGAGGAGCGAGACCCTTCTTGATAACAGTCCCGGTGGGTATTGAGATCTCACGATCTGGCTTAGCAAAAAGGGCTTCGACATGGCTAGCTTGTTGGGTTACGGGTGTAAGGGCGCGGCGCTTGAGAGGCCGCTTTGAGCGCGGATCTTGCGATGTGGGTACGGCTTCAGGGATGGGTTCCGACATGACGTGATCGACTAAGTCTTTTACTATTACTTCCTCACAAGTGGGATAGCTGATCGTACCTGTAGATGGAATGCGAACACAAAGGCAAGATTTAAGACCACACTAAAATACGAAGTGGCAACATACGTGGCTGAAGTGGCTGTGGCTCGAAAACGACCAATTATCGACCCCGAATTTCGCTCATGATTACCAGTCGCATTCTATAACCTGATGATGAAGCAATGCATCATACTCTGTACTATATAAGAACTTAGAGAACACTTCGTCTCACGCCACCAATTCCATAATTAAGAAAGGCGCACGAAAGTCATACCTAAATTATCGCAAATGGCCACACCATCAGATGCGCCACCATCATATGATGAGGTTGCTGGTTCAAGCTCAGGTGCCGGTGCAGGCAGTTCAAGCATACCCGCTGGAAGCTCCATTTCCCATAAGGAACGTAATGGCATTCCACCACAGACACGGCGTAGCATGGAAGATGAAGGTCGGCCATTGCCATATGGATGGATTAGGCAGTACGACCCCGAGAATAATCACCAGTTCTTTGTAAACACCAACGTTGAACCTCCGAAGTCCATATGGCACCATCCTTACGATGATGAGGAATACATGAACAGCCTCGATCCTGCCGAGAGAAAGAAAATACAGGGGATGCACAGAGTTCCAAGCGAAGCAGACATCGCCGCGGAGAGCAGTGATGATGACGAGGGCCACCATCACTCTCATTCGAAGCAGACCGCTACAGGTGCGGGGACACTTCCCCCTCGCCCCACTGGGTCCGACCATCCTGGAGGTGTAACGAAGTGGGGCCGGAAAATGAAGGATAAGATGACGGGCACGACACATGAACAACGGGAAAGTCAACGTATCCAGCGTGCCGAAGAGGAGCAGAGAACGTATCAGCGGCACATGGAATTGCGTCAAGCAATGTCAAGAGCAGCACAAACCGGTCAGCCGCAATTCGTTGGCAAGGACCGGAATGGTAAAGACGTGTACATTGAGCCTCCGCAAGGCGCAGGCCCGCCACAAGGAGCATATGGCTACAATCCTTATCAGCAGGGGCCCTATGCCAACCCAAATGCAACCTTCATTAGGCCACAATACCCGTATTCACGACCATATGGTGGAGGATATGGTGGTGGATTTGGTTTGCCCTTGGCTGGCGGTCTAATGGGAGGGCTACTGCTAGGAGATTTGATGGGGGGTGGTATGATGGGAGGATTCTAAGTCGATTTGTGCTTAATGCTATCGTGGGAATAGCTTCGTCGTTTTCATCTTTCAGATTCTCTCTGCCAATTGAGCCATTATCGGGTACATAACTTTCTATACTTTAAACACGGATACCCTTTTGGTACATACAATCAAGGTTACCTGAAACGCATCAATGTCCTTTTTCTTTCATGGATACTCTTCATTGATGCCGTCGAACCTTGATATCTGTAGATGTCATATTCGAGTATTTGTAGAGGAAACATGCTGTATGCATGGCTGTAAGTGCCAATTTCTTCCGAAACTGCGATAGGAGACCAGGCTTTAATCTTGCGCTTCGAAGCATTCTATAGCATTTTCATACCATCACTCAGGTATTAACTGATACCCAAACAGCTTGTTCAATACAGCATAATGCTTGCGTCGACCCAAAACATGCATTGGATATATCTGGATTTTCTGGTACTGATCCATGACGTATGTGAGATCTAGAACATTGCCAAGCCACTAACGGGCTCACTTCGGGCTTGCCGGTAGACTCCTGCTGTCAGGGCTGTTTAGGGAAGCCAGTCGCGAAACATCCTTTGCGTATCTGCGAAGATGGAGCTCCCTTGATAGCTACACACGAACCATGTCAGCATGGTAGAAATCAATGGCACTGAAGGAGGAGGACAGATACTGCTGCCACCGCCTCGCCTCTATGAGCGACTGGCACAGTTAAGTGGCTATACTTGGGATCAGACCATCCAGCCTTTTCACTCGGTGAGTAACTCCTAGAAAATGGAGGACATCGAGCTTACCATCATGGCGGAAGACTTATGATAATTGGCATGTCTTTGGCATCCGCCATTTGAGAAACGAAGACTCAGGGGCCTCGTCGCTTCATGGAGTCACCAAGACAGACTCTACACCTAGCTCCCCTCGACTGGGGCCCCGCCCTTCCCTTAGACACCATCGCACTGGAAGCGTTGGCACGAATGAAAACACAGTAGCATCTGCAAAGACAGAAGGCGAGAGCACATATATTCCGGTTGTCGCTCGGATATCCTCTCATGCATTACGCATCGAAAGGGAATACCATCTTTGTCGGTCTTTCATTCAGACTGCAGATCCAGACTGTTCACACACTGTGCGAGTAATTGACCTTTTACGGTTACCAAGTCGCCAAGGAGATGAAGCACCATTGGTTGTGTCAATCTTTGAATCTCCGGGAAGGAATTACTTGAGAGACTTGTTAGATTTCGGTCCGGCTTGGCTGGGTTCTGCACAGCTTAGCAATGGCTTCGATGACGCGGATGGAAACCTTTCGAGTTCTCGGAAACAAATTTCGCTTTCGACGTTTCTTGACTTCGCTATTGGTGCTTGTGAATGCCTTGAACTCCTACATCATGGACTAAAAGTAGTTCACGGCGAGCTTAGAGCCGACGCGTTCCACTTCAACCAAGACACCTGCACTGTCAAACTCATTAACTTCGGTTCCGGCCCCAGATCCTTCGAGAATGGCCTAACGAGTAGTGGATGGATGACATTGTCACGGGAGATTGGGGTCAAGCATAAACTTCAATACATCGCACCCGAGCAAACGGGTCGTATGCCGGCAGAGCCTAATTCAAGGACTGACATCTATGGACTCGGCGTACTATTCTGGACTTTGCTGACTGGACAGCCTCCATTCCAAGGCGAGACCCCAATTGACATTGTTCAAGCAGTGCTTGGTCGTAGGATCCCATCTGTCTCTTCAGAACGCATGGATGTCCCAGACGCCATAGCACGCGTGATCCAGAAGATGACCCAGAAACAGATGGACGAGCGCTATCACTCCGCTAGCGGTGTGAAATACGACCTCGTCGAGATACAACGATTGCTGGGAGAAGGTGATAACGATGCCCTTGCAGACTTCACTGTAGGATCGAAGGACAGGTCATCGTTTTTTGTACTACCTTCAAGCATAGCAGGGAGAGATCAAGACCATGACAAGATAGTAGAACTTATTGAAAAGGTAGCCAGATGGCAAGAATCGAACCAGGAAGTGGCCCGGACTGGAGTTTATGCCTTTGGCTCAACGTCCGCTTCGTCACTGTCCGAACGCTATGAAGGAATGGAGACTGGAACCAAGTCAAGCGAAACGAGCTCGCAAGCTGGGAAGAACTCCGAGAACAGCCCAGCCCTTGTGCCAACTTCATCAGCGAAAGCCTCAGGACACACTCAGCAGTCCCAACAATCGCAACAATCGCAACAATCGCAACGGTCCCATTCACATGGATCCTCCCTCACGAATGAGCCGATGAATGACACAGCAACTGCAGAAAAGCCTCCGCTTCAGGTCAATGATAGCATGGAATCTATCGAAACTACATTCACTATAGACACGCAGAGGAGCGCTACCAAGGCAGACTATTCCAGTAGCCACCAGAATGGGCATAGCCAGATGCCGAGGCGACGAGGGAGCCACAAGGCCTTGCGAAGGCGCCGCTGCGAGGTCGTCTCCATTGTCGGTTCTGCGGGCGCTGGAAAGTCAAGCCTTATACAAAGCCTTCAACCTGACATTCGCAGCATGGGCTACTTCGCTTCTGCGAAGTTCGACCCTGCGAGGAAGGCTCCTTACGAACCTCTACTCCGTGCCATGGGCTCACTCTTTCGTCAAATCTTTTCCCAAAGCGACAGCAATTATCATAGTATGGTACGCAGACACATTCGTGGCTTGTGGCCCTCAGTCTGCAGTATGCTGGACCTGCCAGAGAGCCTCATCTCCACGGACGGGCAATCTTCCAGTAATAAGGTTGCGACCAATGCTGCGCAGACGGGTTTCAACAAATCACTAAGAGCAGAGGCGATGGATAATGCTAGTTCACATAGCGGCCAAAGTACTGACCATGCATCTGGAAGCCAGATGGCCGCCGATTTCCTTCGTGGTGGAGCCAACCCAAGGTCGCTCAAATTCATGACTGTATTTGTGGAGGTCATGCGCATACTTTCAACTAACAAGCTGATAGTCTTATGCCTGGATGATTTGCCCTTTGCAGATGAAGAGAGTTTGGAGCTGATAGCCACACTTATTAGTAAGAAGTTGGGAATAATGATCTTGGCAACGTCTCGAGGAGATAAAGCACTATCAAAGTCTGTTGAAAATATCATAAAGAACAAGGCCGCCAACATCACAACTATCAAATTATCACCCCTCACTGAAGAGGAAGTTGTTGAGTATGTAGCGGCAACGCTTTGTCGCCCGAGGGAATACGTTATACCACTGGCGGTGGTCTGTTTTGAGAAAAGTAATGGGAACCCGTTCTACTTGCGACAAATGCTAGAAGTATGTCATCGGAAAAGCTGTATCTGGTATTCATGGAAAGAGTCGGCATGGGAGTATGACTTGGACAGAGTCTTTGCCGAATTTGAATCGGATTCGTATGATCAGCGGCTTAATACTGACTTTGTTACCAAACGACTGCAAGACCTACCAACAGCTGCACGATCTATCCTTGCGTGGGCATCTCTCCTAGGGACTACTTTCTCGTTTACGCTGATTCAAAGGCTACTAAGCGGTGAATTTGATTATGTGGACGATGATGGCGAAAGTAAGAAAGATTGCTCAAAAGTCACCGAACTTTTTACGCCCCAACCAGTTCAAAACGTGGTCGAAGGTCTCCAAGCTACTTTACAGGCATACATCCTGATGCCTGGCAGCAACGAAGACGAATTCAGCTTTTCGCATGATCGTTACGTTCAAGCATCAGCTGCTCTGAGAGAATGCCACAATACCCAGAAGATGCATTTCATTATCGCTCAGACCATGATGAAATATTCGAGCTCGGACGGCCGCTCTTTTTATACCCGAGCCCGGCACATTTGTCAGGCAGTCAATGTCATCAGACGTCGCGTCAGCAATCGCTATCATTTCAGGGCCTTTTTGTTCGATGCTGCTCAGAAGGCAATTGAATCTGGTGCCCGTCCCACCGCCCTGGAGTATTATGAAAAGTGCCTTGCCTTGATGCAGTCTAATCCGTGGAAAGAGGGAGAACGAGACATATTCTACGAAGAGACATTGAATTTATACACAAAGGCAGCTGAACTGTATTGGCATCAAGGTCGGCCACTTGAGGCTCAAAATTTGCTTGATTCCATATTTGCAGAGGCTCGTACGGCAAGCGATAAGGCCACCGGATGGATACTTCAATCCAAACTATTTGCGCAAGCTGGTAATATGGCTGGTGCCTTTACCGCGTTGAAGACTTCACTTTTTGAATTGGGCCTTGACTTCGAGTCTAGCACAACCTGGGAGGATTGTGACAAAGAATACTACCAATTGTGCCAGCAAATTACAAGTGGAAACATCACAGATATCATTAATAAGCCCTTGGATACTGACCCTAACATTATCGCTATGGGTGCGGTGCTGGTAGAGGGCGTTAGCGCAGCCTTCTGGAGTAGTACTCTTGTTGTAAGTTATTCCCAACGTTTGTATTCAAGATGAAAATCCAGCTGACCGGCCGCTACAGTTCTACCAGATGGTCCTCAAAATGATCGGAAAGCATCTGACTAGTCCCGGGACTTTCTCCCAAATTGGACTCGGTTTCTCGTACTTCTCCATGATCGTCATTAGTCGACATGAAGATCAACCCCTCGGTCTTCAAATGCAAGACGTGTCCAAACAACTCTTGAGTCTACATGGTGATCCTTACACCCGCGGACGGGGCCTTGCGATGACGGCGCTTTTCACGGCACACTTGTCATCACCGCTTCGATCCCATTTCGACATCCTGGAGGAGGCCATCGATCACACACTAATATCTGGTGACAAGCACGTATTCCTGCTTTGTGTGGGAACCATAGCCATGCATAGGCTCTTCATTGGGGATGACATGAGAGACATTGAGACCTATTGCTCTATTGGACCTGAAGACTTCGGTGATTGGGGCTCTGATATGAGAGGCGGAGTTGTCCTGACCGCTACTCGACAAGTTGCTCGATCGTTGCAAGGCAAGACATGGACAGAATCTCCAGAGACCGCATTGTCCGATGAGCAGCACCACACGGCCGATTACATGGCTTTGATTACATCACGCTCCTCCAATATTGAAAGGCCTCGAGATATTTACAACAGCCTACGAATGATGACGCTGTACTTGTACGGCCATCATGCAAAGGTGATCCAAATCAGTACGGAAATTAGTTCAGGCGTCTATCAGTTGTGGAGCATGCGAGTCACTCGCTTAGCATGGTTCTATACCGCACTCTCCCTTCTAGCACACCTTCGTGAGCATCCCACAAATCAAGATCGCGGTGCTATTCTAGCGAAGGTGAAAGAGTATAAAGCCCGCATCAGTCAGTGGCAGGTGGAATGCAACGTGAACTACTTGATGTGGACACTTCTAATTGAGGCGGAGATCGCCGAAATCGAAGGGAATTATGGAGAAGCCATTGAGGCTTACGAGGCCGCAATAGATCATACGCAATTGCATGATTTTCTGCTCGAACAAGCCTTGGCTTTCGAGCTACAGGGCGAGTTCTTCGTTAGAAGGGGAGCAAGACGGGCTGCTCGATCGACGTTGAAAGATGCTCTGGCGACCTATTCGCGCATTGGTGCCAGTGGGAAAGTCGAACATTTAACAGTGAAACATGAATGGATACTTCGAGCCTCAACTTCGATTCAGACGAGGGATCAAATCATACAAACAGCTAATACTATTGGCGAAATCGGAAATACGCAATTTCGCGTGGAAGAAAATGAGCGTCAGGAAGCGAGGCACCTTGGAAAGGAAACTGCGGGTGATCGGACTCATGCTTGGGTCAATCCTGCTCTAGATCGAGACATTGACGTTAAAAATACTGCTCAGGACATTTCAGATCTGGGCTTGGACGTTCTTGATCTTCAGAGTATCCTGGAATTTAATCAGGCCATATCCTCCGAATTACAAATTGATCGACTTTTGGCTCAGATGACTGGGATAATACTAGAGTCTGCAGGAGCCCAGGCAGACTTTGCCGCTGTTATTATAGAAGGCGAGAATGGTTGGTGCATCGCGGCAAGTGGAACAACAGATGGCATCACTGCAGACCCCCAGCCAATCTCAGAAATCAAGGACGAGACACAGAAGCAAGTCCTGCTATATACGACGAGGTTCAAGGAGGTGGTTTTCGTACACAATTTAGCGGAAGATGACCGATTCTTAACCCACGGCTCGTCAAAATCTGTTATTTCCCTGCCTATTTTGCGAGGAAAGGACTTATTAGGAGTACTCTACCTCGAGGGTCAGCCGAACTCCTTCACCGATCGTAATCTAGGAGTCCTCCAACTGTTCTGTAACCAGGTCGGTATTTCAATCGCCAACGCGTTGCTTTTCAGACGTATCGAGAAGGTTTCGGCTTCGAATAATAGTATGATCGAGTCTCAGAAGCGTGCTTTGGGGAAAGCAAGGGAAGCCGAAGTCAAGGCGAAGATTGCAGAAGCCGAGGCTATGGAGAACGTGAGGCTCAAAGAAGAAGCTGCAAGAGCAAAAAGCATGTTTCTTGCCAACGTGTCACATGAGCTTCGAACACCTTTGAATGGAGTCATTGGAATGTCAGAATTGCTAAAAGGGACGCCACTGAACAAGGAGCAGGATGGCTATGCTGACTCTATTCGTCTCTGTGCCGGTAAGTTTTCGGCAGTTGACACCTGCGTTGAACTTTTGCTAACCGTTTAGATACTCTCTTGACAGTCATTAACGATATATTGGACTTCTCCAAACTCGAAGCTGGCAAGATGAAGCTGTTCAGTGTACCCTTGAACCTTAAGGAGACAATTACGGAGGTTGTACGGGCGCTCAAGTTTGCGAATATCGACAAAGGGCTTACCACTCTCGAGGAATTGGATCTGGACCCCCATCTCTTAGTAATGGGAGACCCAGTCAGACTTCACCAGATTTTCATGAACTTGCTGAGCAATAGCTACAAATTCACCTCCCAGGGCTCCATCATAGTCCGAGCTAGCACTGATTACGAAGACCGCGATAGTCTTCGGGTTACTTGTTCTGTCGCTGACAGTGGCATTGGGATAACGCAAGAACAAGCCTCACGATTATTCAGGCCGTTTTCCCAAGCCGACAGCAGCACTCAACGGCAGTTTGGTGGTAGCGGACTCGGCCTTTCAATATGCAAAGCGCTTGTCGAGGTCCTGAATGGCAAGATCTGGCTGGAGAGCCAGGTGGGTAAGGGAACAACGGTCTCCTTTACCGTCACCTTTCCGAAAGCAACCCAATTAGAAATGACAGATGCTACTCCAGTCGCTACAAAGGAACCTGATCCCATGGCAACATGGTCATCTGACTCGGAAAACATGGCCCCGCGCTCGTCGACTGCTTCTTCCTTTGACTTGTCCCAGATACCACGTAATGAGCTTCGGATCTGTGTTGCAGAGGACAATCCGATCAATCAAAAGATTGCAGTCTCTTTCGTCACCAAGCTCGGCTTTAAGTCTGAAGCATACAGCGACGGCCTGCAGGCAGTGGAGGCTCTTCGCCGAAGGTCTCAAGAAGGGAATCCATTCCACTTGGTTCTCATGGATGTGCAGATGCCTGTCCTCGACGGCTACGACGCAACCAGACTTATACGGAAAGACGATGATCCCACCGTGCGAGGAGTATTGATTATCGCAATGACGGCATCCGCTATACGAGGCGATCGTGAGAAATGCTTACAAGCTGGAATGAACAACTACCTCGCTAAACCAGTGCGAGCAGCGGTTCTCAAATCCATGTTAGAAGACTACCTCAGCACATCACCGAAACAATTTACAGATCTCCAAGAAACGGCCATAAGCCTGGCTAACAACGCCTTGGAAAGCGGCCGGGATGGAAAGGAAAATGGCGACAAGAAGTCGTCCAGTCACCGCGCGAGGCCCAACTTTGAGAAGAGAATGAGCTCTAGAAATGCTATACCATTTCGTGGCAAAGATCCCCAATCTTTCCCGTCACCGCAAGAGGATCACTCCGCAGACACAGACGGGGAGGCGGAGTCGACGCCACGGCCGCCGCAGCCGAGATCAAGACCTATTACGAGCAGGGCTAATAGCGCTACAAGCACTCATAGTGTGATACGGGGTAGCAAGATCAATGAAGATGACGGTGTCCCTCCGTTATCGCTCGTGGACGAGACAGTTGACGTATAGCCTTTTACATTTGATCGGTACATATAATCAGGAATTAGCGTGGCGTTACACTGAAAATCGGAAGCATTGGGTTTATTTGGGTTGATGGTATTATTAACACGACGCGGCGCCCAGTACCTCAATTGGACGAGGTCGCCCGCATTCAGCATTCGAAGCCTTATTCGACTCCTGTATATACATTGATGGAAAGATACCCCGGTTCTGCGCTGCATAGGATAGGATCACAGCACTACTTCAGGCGCTTGAAGCGGTGGTCGGTGATGAAACGGTATCTCTAATTATACTTCAAGTCAATAGATCAATGAGCAATTTCATATCGTGCGATACTATCATTGCACAGGGAGAATGGGTACCGTTACATCGAAACTGTGAATCATTGCCCAGAGCTGTTCCTTCTGACTCCTACACGATAATTCTGTTAGTGCTTTGGGGTGATATTTTTACCACAAACACAAGCTACTTACTGCGCTAAGACGATTAACTCTCATTGCAGCTGCGGAGAACTCCGTTGCGGTCTATTATATTTGAATCCAGAACCGAACATCTCCACACAAACTGCACAAAGTTTAAGTATAGCTTTTGTGGACCTAGTCATCTTCAGCTTCTTCCATGCAGCCCATGCGCTTGGTTGGAGAGAGTTGCACACATAGATATACTTCATCTATATTTGAAATACTTTACGTGACAAATTCTGTTACCCAACGCATGTACTCACCTGAAGCTATAGCTCATAATCGTAAAAAGTATGCACCTCAGTCTTACCCAGTACGATACGAGCTCCACATTTTCCAGCAGATCTCCCGGGAGTATTAGCCTTGCGGCCGGCACTATACCTGAAGTCGCAATGTGCAGGTACGTTAGTGGTGTCTCTTTTGACTTCGGCCCAGTGGATTCTCGAATGATAAACATGTTCCAGGAGTGCCTTGTACTCACTAAATATGGACCGAGTGAAAGCACTGTATGCCAGTGATGTCATGATTACTACTGTCAGGGTTCCCTGCGCGTCGCTGAAGTTGCTCAACTAGTCAGCCTTATAATCAAGGAATTATACAAGTCAAGAACCTGGTCAAGAAACTAGTCATCACAGCAAATCATCGGTACAGCATATGGTATTAGCGATGGCATCTAGCAAGTATGGTATATACGATATGGTTAGAAGAATGTTTCCCTTATAACGTAAAGCGGCATTAGTACTAGCGACCGTCCCATAAACTACGACAGATTCTTAATATAACAAAGTCCAAGGCAGCCCTCAAGGCATACAAAGACCGCGGAATCCAAATCAGAGTACTACGGCCGCATATACACACCAATACTCAGCACAGACCAAGCCAAACCAATCCCTTCTAGTGACTTATGTAGGCTAGCCATTGCACAGGCGCCTTTCCATGTACAGATTCTTCATTCCATCTGTCTTTAGGCTAACCTTCTTTATAGAGCATATTCGCAGCGCTGGACGGCAACAGTAACTCATAGAGTCAATCTATATATAGGAGGAACTCTTTGAGCTCTTATCTGACACTAAAACTCTCAAGTCAAGTGGTACAAACCTAGGTAGATATCAAAGGCTTGTTATGTACTGTCCTAAAGTAGAGTTGTCGTATTCGGTCTGTAGGCCTGCCTTATGCTCCGTTAGCCACATGATCAGGCGGATGACAAGCCACTATCAGTATGTATTCCCACTACCTATTCCAAGCCACTGTATATCTCAAGCTATATATAACCTCACCGATCCAGCCAGGCAACTGCCAACCGAGCTCAAATAGGGCATTTCATCGGTCTGATACGCATGCATAAGGATAACCCTATCACAAGCCGTTCGTAAGGAACCATCAGACCACTATACCCTTATCACACGTCACAAGTCATACTCCCCAACAAGGGCAATAGTCCGTTTCTCTCTCGGACAGACGGCATGCGCAAGCCACAAATAGCCAGCTGTCAACAACGAAAGGTTGGCCACACCGCTATAACGGATCAAAACTAAGCGATCACATTTGCCCAGATCCCATCCCAAGACGAACACAGTCCCAGCAGGTACACATGCCGGTAAGCCAATTCCCACGTCGAAAAATTGTGTGATCGGAGAAATTATCGTCCCACAACCAACTCATCGTGCATATGTACTGTTGCCCCGTTCCCCCCTGCCTGCCCACCTACCCAATCCATGCAGTGCAGTCCGCGTACCTCGCAGTTCCCAAGTCCCCGGCCTTTCTTCCATCCCTTCTAAATAAAATAACCCTACCCGGCAATTCCTGCCCTACCCCAGCCCCAGTAACCTATTGAACAGTCTCAAACTCTCTCCCAGCCCAAGCCAAGCAAAGGCAACAGCAATCTCGATTCCGAACGGACCCTTCCTCCAAAAAGGGAATAACCCCCCAAGGCGGCCATGCAATCCCATGCAATCCCATGCAATCCCCCACCGCGCCGGGCTGAAACGTAGCCCGATTCGCAACCGGGTTCGCACACTATGCGCTAGCACTATTTGGCAACTTGGGCGGGGCAGACGCTATGGACAGGCTACGCTCGTGTACAGCTGGATTTGGGATTTGCGAAGGAATATGGCGGTCTGTTGAACTGCCCTAAGGTAGTCAGACCGACCGACCGACCGAGGGAGGCTGTACCGGTGCAATCCAAGCCAAGAGGCTTTGGCCATAGGTACATACTCCCACTCCCAGAAAAAAAAAACAGTGACCCGCGAATACATTCTCCAATCTCCCCTCCATCAATCCACCTACCGTCGCTGCAACCCCCCCAGTCATCAAAGTCATGACGTCAAACAAACCCCCCCCCAGAGCCTCAAGCCCTCCCACTCAAC
>NAPT01000664.1:0-16264 GCA_002927785.1 Cladonia uncialis
GCGGAGGGAGCGTAGGGAGCGGAGACAGGCGAGCGAGCGAGGGGTGGTGAGGGGTTGGGGTTTGCCGTTTAGGAGGAGGGAGTCGGGGGATGAGTAGGTGGGGGAGCAGGAGGCTGTGGTGTGGGTTTTTAGGTCGGATTGGGAAAGGGTGATGGAGAGGGAGGAGTTGGTGGGGAGATTGAGGGTGGAATCGCGTTTGCCCCAGTATTTTATTACGGCGATGTTGACGGGAGCGGTGGTGCTGGCGCGGTAGATTGTTTGGTCGGAGGACATGGTGCTGGTGGGGTGGTATCTGGGGAAGGGCGTGATCGCTGAGAGCAATTGGATGTCGTGGATGTCGTGGATGTAGTTGTATGTGGCCGTTTTCTCGTTGAACAAATGATAGAAAGAAACAAAAAATGAGGAGAGCAGTTAGCTCTCACTATTAATTTCTTCTTGTATCGTGAGAGTGAAAGACCAAGTAGAACTAGAGCAATCAACGGCCCGCAGTTTTTCCGAGATGTTAGCCTTACCTAGCCTACAATACTGGTAGTCCAACATCCCAGATGCTCCTCACTTCGAGCATATGTTCTAAGAGGTATGCTTCTAGTTAGCATCTGTGGGCAAAGAAGTTCTCTAGCATATATTTCCTGTTGCCGAAAACATTACTTCCGACTTAGACGGATATTGGAATTGACGGCAGGGCAGCTACTTCAAAGCTTTCGATATGGTCTGGCCCCTTTCTAAAATCGCTTTAACAGCTCATATCGAACCCTGACAGATACTGATGTGGTATAGCTACTGCTCTAGATCATTGTAAACAGTGAGACCTGGGTGCTCATATCTCTTAACGCAGACTTTTCAATATCTGGGGCCGAGTTTAAGACCTAATCTTTGGGCCAGACAATTGGAAAGAGACTATCCAACCCGGAATCCCAGTCTGAGTAACGGTCATCCGGGTAGCTTCAAGCTCGATGACAGTCAACCTTGCTCGTCCAGATGCATCTGTATCCTTGAAGCAGTTCTCCAAAAGCGCTCCCTGTCAGCAATAGCTGTGCCAGAATCGCCAAAGCCGAGCAGCTTTTCGATTATTTGGTATCCTTTAGAGATGGCCACATCGATTGGTGTCCTCCCTGATTGATCGGGAGCCCCTATTGTTGCACCATCTTGGAGTAGGAGGTATGCGATTGCTTCATGCCCTTCTTCGACGGCTAACATGAGTGGCGTTTTGCCGTGGTTGTTTCTAGCTGCTACATCTGCTCCATAGTCTAGGAGTAAGACTACGAGACCCTGATGTCCTCCTATTACAGCCATCATGAGTGCCGTCAAACCGTCTTTGTCTGTTAGTCCTGTGTCAACGCCCTTCTTTAGGAGGAGGTGTACGATGGCCTCATGGCCGTGAAAGACGGCAATCATTAATGGGGATGATCCATACTTATCCTGGTAGTTCGCGTTGATAACCCGCCGATTAAGCAGCTGCTGCACAAGGTCTCTATGGCCACCTTGGGCGGCCATGTGGAGCGCTGATCCACCCAGGTCTCGGTTGAGAGTAGCAATTTTGTGCAAGAGCAGCTGCACCACATCGGAGTGGCCACCTTTGATTGCTGCCTCCAGCGCAGATCTACCGAACTCGCCGTCTTTGTTGGGGTCCGCTCCGTAATTCAACAGCTTGGCTACTATTGTCCGATAACCCTTTGCTGAAGCCCCATAGAGTGCATTAGGAATGTCTGTATTACCGTCTGCATTAACGCTTGCCCCATTCTTTATCAGCATTATTACCACCTCCTCATGACCCCCTTGGACACCCGCAACGAGGGCGCTGCTATAGAAGCCACCCTTGGTGTTAGTCTTTGCTCCATATAAGAGTAAAAGCTCCATCAGCTCTGCATGCCCACTATATGCGGCAGCTTGTAAAGGGGTTCCATAGTGACCTGAGAGAGAGTTGACGTCCGCGCCACAGTCTAGCAACAGGCCTGCGGCATCGTACTGGCCACTGTATGAAGCGGCTTGCAGGGCAGTACCGTAGAAGCCACAGACAGCGTTCACATCCGCACCTTTATCGACCAATTCCTTTATGACTGGCCAGTGGTCTCCGTATGCTGCTGCTTGTAATGGCGTCCCAAAGAATCCTCCGCTATCCTGATGCTGATCTCCTCTGAGAAGTAGCTTCTGGACTACATCTACCAAGCCCAAGCGTGATGCGTAATATAGCGGAGATGGGAACTTGGAGCCTTCCAAATACAACGCTTCCGGCCCTTCCGGCCCCTTCGAACTAGGTCTGTCAAGTTCACTAGTTACTGTCTGTGCATATCGTGCATCAAAAAGCTTCACGGCTCGGTCAAGAGTAGGTTCAGGCACTGGAACAAATTTCTGGACGGCGTCCATATGTTTATACCAATTTTCAAGGACGTATTTCAGCAACGGAAAGTTCGCACGCTCCGTTATGGATAATGGAGCGTCTTCTATTGCTGATAGAAGGTAACCAAGACTAACATAGCTGGTGAGCTTTTGAGCCTCAAGCTCTGAAATTGCGAAAAAAGCAGCCTCGGGAGATCCAATGTTGCCTGATAAGAGGTAGTCTTTGAGTGTGTGGTGTACGAAGGTCATCTTCTCACGGTAGGGTTCGTGCTCTAGAGCGGGAACGAGACTGACCAGGCCAGCGCAAATCTTAGCAATCTCGAATGAAGTAGGAAGCCCACAACCAGACCCAGGCAATTCGAGCACAGCAGCCTCTGCAACTTCTTCAAGGTATAATGGCCGCTCGGAGACAGCCATCCATTGCAGTGCTTGACGCGCCTCGAGCTTCCGTGCTCCTGGAATGCTTGAGAGCAGGCGATCATATACCCCTGGTATGGTCTTAGGCAGATTTTGAATGAATGTCTGGACATCATTCAGGTGAGGGTTACAGTCTTCCAGCAATTTAAAGCAGAGAGTAACCCAGAGAAGGCTAATATGAAAGGTCAATATAACATGACCGCTTTATGTGAAAAGAATAGTCCACTTACTTCCCATGGGCTTTATCGAGAAGCCAGCCTTCGATGTTCTTTTTGTCCGTGTTATCCAGCCTTTTCCATCTCGGGCTATTCTCGAGGTACTCTTGGACGCAAAGCGAAATCTCTTCATTGAGACGCTGAACTCCGATGTCGACAGTGTTGGTTACTAGTGGAGTCAGTGCCTTCTGGATGTCTAACTCCGGTCGAGTTGAAAGCAGCAGGTGTAAACTGTGGATCCTCTTTCCCGCCAGACTAAACAGCAGCTCCACAACTTCTTTGCTGTCTGAGGCTTCCTCGATGGCATCTATGATTATGAAGGTCCTCTGCTGCCTACTTACAAGTAATTCGAGGCCTTCAAGAAGGGCGAATGAGTCAGCTGACCCCCGCCCACTGACGAACTGGCGAATGTCAATGCTGTTCTGAATAATTAATGGAAGTTTTTCCTTGTCCTCGCATAGCTGTGAGATAAGGGAGCGTAGGCACATCCAGCTATTATCCGGACTTTCCTTGTCAGTACTAAAGGAGAAATACGCAAGGCCATCAGAGAGGGATTTTTTGTGTTCGATGTCTTCAACAACTTTTGCGCTGTGTGAAAGTCAGTCACCACTATGGAAAGTAATGTCTTTGTAGGCTCACCACAGAGTTGTTTTCCCGCTTCCAGCTGAATCTGGCGTCACTAGAGTGTTCCAACCAAAACCACCATATGGCCATTAACTTACCTATACCATGTAGCCAAAGAACGCTGTGGGGCTTTATTTTCCACGTTTCGAATTCTTTCAATTGGAGTAGCCGTTCACCTTTTATTGGTGAGGTCGTCAAAGCTGATCCAGAATTTCCCAAGAGGTTATGGTCGCCAACAAGCCAGTGAAGGAAGTGTTCGTTATCGTCCCCTATGGTTGTAAGCCACAGCATTCTGTGCCCCCCTAGACTTCGGGCCGCGTATCTCACCTGCTGTACTCTCCAGAGGCTCCACTGGTCCATCATCTCGATCAGGTATGGTTGTAGATAGCATTTCCATTGCTTGAAACCAAGCACTAAGCAAAGTTAGCACTCAATTACTTGTTCACCAGAATGCCGACACACCTAGGCCCATTCAATAAAGCATTGAACAAGATTGTCTTCGGCGTCTCGAAGGAAGAGTTGATTTCCGTGAGGTCGATATTCCGGAATAGTGGTCCTGGTCGTCCCTCCTGGCGGCTACTAGAAGGACCCTGAGCGCGTTGCAGGGCAAGTGTTCTAAGCTTCGATGCAAGAATCTGTAATAGTCCGGACGGAGCACAAAGCGTTGCCATGTTCACGTTCCATATATCCTCGGAGGTCTCACTTTGGCTGACCTCTTTCAGTTGAAACACAATTCCGGCAACGCTGCATAGCTGCGACAGCAGAGCAAGCAAGAAAGGTGTATCCTTTATCTTGAGCATTGCGTTGAGATACTCGACTGCCGAATGAGCAAGATGTGAGACCTCGTCTACCATTTCGGCAGTAAGCTTCTGCGACATTGGATGCTCCGGAAATTCAACAACGGCCGGGGGCAATGGTACAGCTCGAAGTGGATCCTCAGCTGAAGGCCTAGGCTCAGTATTGTGAGCTACAGGTTGGTCCCCATCGTAGCTGTGGCCTAATGCAATTTTCGCGGGCGGAGAGTCGTACGATGGGGGTTTTGACAACACTTGGACAGACCGTCTTCGTTTCACTGTGCCCATATCGTTTGGAACCATGTCAAACATCTCATGCGGCTCATCCATGATAATCCTAAATAGGGGTTTGTTAATGGGAAGCAGAGATGAGGTCAATAGAGCAATATCTGTTAGTCGAATAGCGGGTACAAGAAGGTCAGGAGCAACACGGATGCAGTGAGCAAGGCAGCAGCCCGGTCCTCTGACTGTCTCTTCTTCCGCAGAGCGTCGGTACCCTATCATGAGCAGGACAGGGAAATCTTCCCGACAGGCTCCGACTTAGCTTGCGTCCGTAACAGCCTTTCTAAATTAAGGTAGCTATTTATACCATTCTGCAACTTTACTATGCCGTCGAGCCGACTATGGTCCATCCTAGTAAGGAGATGATATACAATAGTGACAGTACCTACAGTTCTAGGCCCGGAAGACGGTATCGAGATATATGGACACAGACTCTGCCAATCAGCAAGAGTGAATGTTGAGTGGGAAGAACCAACGAGATCAGCTCAATTTCGAACGCCAACCCTGAATATGCCTTGTGCCCCTTCTCCGACACCAACGAGACACTTTTCAGCCCCACCTGCTTCGTATCAATATAATTGATAGCAGTGTTCTCTGGCATGAACAGGTTGGATTTTTGATTCGACCAGACCGAGGGCAGTGCATGGATGACTGTCCCAAGACAAAATAAAGTCATGCGGTACCGACAGGCTGAAGTTATGATCACGTGGCGCTTGAAGTCTCGTCGGACTGCGAGAATGAGTACCACTCATGAGATCTCTTCCCCTCTGCTTTCACTTGTAATCTCGTCATTATCGTGGTTCCGAGAACATTTTACCACTTTGCAAGCAATAATTTGATGATACCACACATGGATGCAATACCTAATCCAGACAATATGTCTGTACAAGAGTTGGGAAAACTCTGTGAGACACCACTTCAGGCAGCGGCATACAAAGGCGACACCGAGGGCGTTCAGGAATTAGTTGACGCTCGTGTTGACCTGAATGCTGTCTCTGGCATTTTTGGTACCGCTCTGCAAGCCGCTTGTTATTGTGGCCAATACCATGCCTCAAGATTACTGTGCAAATTCTGCCTCGGGCTTCTACGGATATCCAGTCCAAGCCGCTGCATACCGTAGGCATACGGAGCTGATAGACCTTCCGTTAGAAAATGTCACCTCTCAGCCCTATTACCCCCTATTGCCTAGCGCCGCCGCATAAATAGCAGACCACCTCGATAGAATACCAATCAAGTCATCATCAATATTCTAAAGGGTTCTGAGCCCGGGTTCAGCGTAAAGCGTTGCTAGATGGCTTCCTTCGTACAGGCTACCTATGCCATACGTCATATTTGATGTTTCGATGGATAAGAACACCGCTGCGATTCAACACATTCGAAATATTATGCCTCAATTGCGATATACCACTCCTACTACCACAGTCGGCCTCCGCTAGATACTGGTCACGAGCCTAAAACAGGCATAATCGGGCGGAACCGATGCGAATTGAGGTGTACTTCGTTAGGGATCCTACGAAGGGAAGACTGGGCAGGGGATAAGGGTGTTAGCAGGGGCATACTGGTAATATCTACACCGCGTCAAGGTCAAGAAGGGGCTACAGCTAAAGCAGGAGGAGGAGGCCATGTTGGTAGAGGCCATATTAGTGTTGCCACAGGCCATATCCTACCTCCTACCGACAGCCAGAAAAGCCCTTCTACAGGCCATTCAATATCCTCAACAGCACTCTTTCCGATTTCCCTATACGAGTGAGGTTTACGGGTTTAAGGAGGCTTTAAAACAGGATGGATAAGATGGATTTAAGGGGAGCTACAGCTTGGAAAAGGTACACGGTCTAAGGTGTGAAGGGAGGGGAGTAGGTTCCCTCGTTGAATGAACGACAGTGAGAGAGGAACCTGTTAGCGCTCAAAATTGACTGTTCCAATCGTGCAATTACGCCTGAAAGCCCACATGAAGCAATTGACAGTTGGGGGTCATCCGAGATGTCGGCCTAGTTCTAGGTTGATATCAATCTACCGTTACTGGGGTCGGTTTCTGTTTACGAATTCATTCTACCACAGGTCCCATATAGCTTACTCATACCCTCACAAAAGCCAGCTGAGTAGCCAAAGCTCCACGACCTCGAAATACTTTACGGCCAGGTTCAGTCAGTCCGACTTTGCTGGTTCAGTGCATCTACAACACCGCATAATGCAACATATCTCACACGACACTTAGGCTTGTTCAAGCGAAAAGACGTGTTGGACAATCAGCATCAGTATGCTATCTGCTGTTTGCCATTCTATCGTCTACTATCACTATTGTTTGACACCCTAGGTGTTGATCCCATCATGTATATGAAGAGCTTCATTCCATATAGTTTCTAGCTCCTCAGGCTAGGCAATGGAGTCACATTCCAGACAATAAGACACCTGCCTTCCCGAACCGCGTCGTGAGCCAGTTCAAGCCATCCTTCTGACTCAGTTGCTCGTCGTTGAAGACCAGCCAAGGCTTGACATATTTCCTCAATACCCCTTCGCCATCAGTCATCTGATGGAATACTCTTCTCACCGCTCTGATACGATCGTTTCTCGCCTCACAACCTCCAAGCCCACGACACGACAGGATGAGAGCTGCAACACCTGCTGCTGAAGCGGTTGCCACAGAGCTCCCGGATGCATATACTTGAGGCTCAAGGTAGCACGGCTCAGCTAGGATTCTGACGTTCTCGCCTTGAAAGAAATACGAAGCATTTGACTCTGTCGTCTCTGCCCGCTTTCCGAATTTAGTGAGGGATGAGATAGATATCACTTCAACATGATCAGCTGGGTAGATTTTCTCTTGATTGTTCCCTTGGTCGCCCCTGCTACCAAATATGACTATATCACTGCTTTTGGCGGATTCCACCGCTTTCTTCAACTTTGGGGAATCCTTCGGCATGGTAATGCTTATCGAAATGATATCCACCTTCTTTTCGATGGCCCAATAGATTGCCTAGCTTGGTTAGAGACACTGTGGCTTTCCCAGGAGAACGCCTTACTTACATCTGCGACAATATCTGGATCGATGCAGGTAGATTGGTCGCACACTTTTGCAATATAGAGGTGACAAAAAGGGTCTAGCTGGTGGACGAAATTTGCCATTTGAGTCCCATGCGGATGGGAAGCAAGCCACCAGGGGTCCTGACGACCTAAAAAGTCCTCGTCCAAAGATACTCCTGCTATAACCGCCTTTGAAAGAGTCGGAAGGGTGCTGTCTACGCCATTGTCGATGATAGCTACCTTGATATCGACATGATTTTTCTGGCCGTAAGCTTTATAGAAATTCAGGAAATTTGTTAGCTTTGTAGTCAGGGTGGTCCTAGTGACATTCAGTAGGTTTACTTGAATGCGACTTGATCACTCACTCTGGCACGCCCTGTTGAGTTACACTCGGAGCACAAGATGGTTGAATTTCTCTCCAGTGGCGGGCTTCGATGCTGATACAGACCTCAGGAGCAGGTGGGGGTCGCCGAGGAAGTGAGCTGTTGTCTAACCGATGCTTCAGCCGCTGAATATACTCTTTCTCATGATCTTCAGAAATCATGCCCTACACGTGATCAGTAAGAAGACACAATCAGATGGATTATATGTGTCAAACCCCCTTACTTTCACAATTACGATGTTCAACCGCTTGAGCTAGTATTTCAATGAGCAGCAAGGGAATATCCGGGACTTAGTGCATGCTCACATTTGGTAAAAGCCTCACGCCTTCCGTCCCACTCCACTGTTGGAGAACCCCCCAATTTCCACTACTGTACAGACACAAGTCCTCAACATTCTTGCTCTCACTGCCAAGGATGATATCGATCGACAAATCCAATACTCTCCAGTCAAGGGAGACTACAGAAATACCGTGGATTGCGTCGCGGATCACGTCCTCACCTTCTGCCCTTGGAGCCGACCCCGGAACAATCAATCGTATAATCTCTGAAGCACCTTTAGTTACCCTTAGCCATTGCAGGACTCGCTCTGCATCTGGGCCGACTGATTCAGGGCATGAATTGGGATGAGAGAAATCCATTAAAGGAAACGCTACATAGGCCATGGTTTTATGAAAGCAAAGGTTCCGCAATCGTTCCCCCTGGACGAGTCCATCGACCATAGGCTTGAATTTGTGAGTTGGTTGACCGAACATGGAAAGATCCAGACATATTTCGCGATCTGCCCAATAACAAGTCAGTAGGCTAGACTCGAGTGCAAGCGTCGAAGCACTAACGTTGAACTTTTCACTGTCAGCTGTGTCGATGACGCCACTTGGTTGGAAAGACTTATACCTGGTGACCCTTTGAGGAGCTCCCTGATCATTGCAGGGCTTTTAAATTTGCTTCTGGCTTTTATGATCGTACTGACGAGTAGCTCATTTATCTTCTCCGAGAGTTCCTTTTCCATTTCCTCACGATGGGGTACTGAGAGCACAGAAAGGGGTTCAGGTTCAGGAGTGAACCTTTCTACAAGCTCCACCTTAATGCTGAGCAGGTAGTCTATTACACCAAGGTGGCCCTGATTGATAGCCATGTGCAGTGGGTACCCATGATCCAGCAATCCCTTCTCGAAGGCGACCAGGGCCTTCACGATTTCTGTATGGCCCTTTGCAGCGGCTAGGTCGAGGATTGTTATGCCTTCTGTGAGAGGTCTGCGCCTTCGGTCCCATGACGAACCTGTAATACCGGTCGCAGCTGGTATAACGAATTTCTGCCATCCCTTCGGTTCGACATGCTTAAGAAACATGTTCAGAACTTCCAATCTGCCATTTGATACCGCCAAACGAAACGCACAATCACCCTCCCTTTCTTCGATGAACAGGTCAGGATATTTGTCTAGTATTAACAAAGGGGTTCGCTCTTTCTTAGTGTTTCTTAGCAAACTGTGGAGAAATTCGCAAAGAACATCTCTTGGCGGAGAATTTATCAACACAGCGCATAAATCATTTCGCAGCTTTGGAGCCAAATTCTCTGTTTTCGTAATTGCTAAGGTCCACCAGTAGAAGTCGATGTTGTCGCCTATAGCATTGGCAAGCTCCGAAACCCTATCAACATGCCCATCCTGGATAGCTTTATCTATTGCGTCGTATTCGAACTCAGACTGACCAAGGGATGGCGTGTCATCACGCGATGGGCGATCCATGTCAAGCAAGCAAGAGCAGATTCGTTGCAGCTCGTAGAAATACAATTGACTAGTTCCCTCGGAAATTGTCTCCATTTACCTTCAACTTTAACGACTTGACGCGCAAGTCTCGGCACAAGTGGCAGAGCTCAAGATAGGGTATAGCGCGTGCATGGCCGTGCCTCGAATAGACAGGCCTGAACCATCTAGTCTTCGAGGATTTTAATAAGCGTGTCACCTCTTTCGTGTGGATATGATCGGCCAATTCTCTTCATCCACACAGAACGAGAGATGCACCCGAGTGGCGTATCTCACCAAGCTGCTGGGTATTGGTACGAAAATCGACCGCCTTCTTCCTTGAGACTAGCACCGAGCAGTTGCAATGGTATGATAAATCCCTCCAAACCTCCCTACGCCACGTAAATCATACACTACTAGTACACTCCGCAAGCCATTCTATCGAAAATGCTAACTCAAAGCGAGCTGATTGCTACCAAGCAATTCATGTTTTTCGAGGATCCTGAGGAAGGCGGCCAACTGAGGACTAGAAACTGCCCAGCCACACAGGACCAACGGACCGTCATCACGAATCGAGTCAAGGAAACTTCCTTCAAAGCAGACGTTCGTATGGTTTCCTGCGTACACGGCAGAATGAGCGACAGCGAGCCCACATCAGCGTCGCTAGTGGTTTTCGAGTATCACTTGGGCTGTATGAGAGACAACTACAGATATACATCTCTAAGAACGAGACTCGCTTTTACGGGCTATGGTCCTGAAGATTGCCAGAACAGGCCGCTGATCACGGCATATGAGCCCTCCAGACAACTTGAAAAATATGCACCTACAGAGGTAGAATACACGAAGAAGTTGAAAGCGGAGGGTAGCTTAGGAGCAAGGTTCGCTCCAGCTGATGCTGATATCACACTTGGGGGGGAGACTGAAGAGAAATACAAGTCGGTATCCTATGCTTCGTTTGAGGCTTTTCCCGAGTCGCCTCCGGACGGGACACCCGAGCCTTGCGCGATAGAGTGGCAGTTTTCGCCGAACGAGAAAACCAAGATGGGTATGCCAGATACCTTCCGCGTCGCCCTTCTAGTTGAACGTAAGAATTCGGACAAATTCATGTGCACATTCACCCTGAAACTGCACGCAGGTCGATGGTTTGCAGCTTCCAATTTCTTGAAGACAGTGCTCGGCCGGGTTGAACCTGATGATCCAATAATCTTCAATCCTTTGTTGGAGCCGCAAGGGGAAGTGAAGGGTATTAATGCCTCGTCGCTTGGGGAGTATAAGGACCCAGAAAAACTGCGGAGCTTGACCGCCCTTCACCTCTGTGAATGAGATCTGATTACCTATGGCGTCGGTTGCAGCGTGAGGGTGGGATGTCGGAAGAAGTTTTCAAGTACCGCAGCTAGGTACCACTAGAACGTCGCAAGAATCACAATCTTCATCGAGAAAGCAACCCCCCATAGGGTGTCTATGATATTTCCAGAATTTCGTGATCAGTATTACTGATTATTGCGTGCTTGCGAACCAAAGATTATGGGGCCGTTATAATATCGCCTAGTTACATAAGTAGTCCCTCAAAAGTTTACGTATGTTGCATCTTGTCCCAGGTTCAAATTGAGGTCCAAAGTCGACGACAGGTGTCATACATTGAATTCTAGGTGAGGCAATTAGGTAGATATTGTCAGTCAGATTGTGGACCAATACATTGCTCAGCATTCGAACTCGGAGATTAACACAAGTACATCGCACTAGAATTCGTAGTCCACCGCTGTCGGGATAGTCATCTGCACAGTCCCGCGGAGCTGCTTTTATTTTAGCATATCCGGCTGATTATAATACCTAGACTAACGAGAATGATAGCCCACGTGGATCATACGTGGCCTAGGGTGGGCCATTAGGGCCGTGTAGGTAACTACAATGATTCGGACGGTCTCGGGGCATATTCCGAAGCATTCTGCGATTGGATACCGAGGGTGTCTATAGTATTCGTGTCCGGGACGAAGAAAAGGTCTTGCTGATTGCACATGGACGCCTTCTCCAACGTGGTGTATCAACTTGGTGTATCAACAATCTGTGTCTCATGGACGGTATTTCTGCTCCTTATACATCAAACTTTTTTTCACCAGTGCATTCTGTTTTCCCAAGAGGATCATATAACGACAATCTCTTCAAGCATCGTGCAGTCATAGTGAAACGGAAAAGGTCTTCAGCAGCTTTGCCTATCTGCGAGTAGTACGTACCCCGCATGTGATAATTGACTGTCCTTGTAGTGACTGCAGAGTCAGACTTATTGACAGCATTATTGAGACGTCACTCCCGTTCGGAAGCTCGTCCTGAGCCATGACATCCGACACGGCCACCGTTGGCTCTCTAAACCATTTACTACCGCAGAAGCACGCAGCCGGAATGCTAGATAGAACTCTCCGTCTGGCCACCACATTGGCCAGATTTATCAATAATTTGATCAAAACCAAGAAGAAGGCTCCTCTGTTGGATCTGCTTTCTGAGCTATACAGCATTAAAAGGGCCCTGCTTCACTTAAAGGAAGCCGTCCAAAGTGAAGCGTTGGTGGATCAATGGGCTACGACACTGACTACACTATGTGGTCCATCTGGATCCTTACAACAATTCTTGTCGATGCTCGAATTGCTCATCTCGACCTTCACTCCTAGCCGTTGGGCACGGGAGAGCAGATTGGGACGAGCAGCAAACAAATTTGATGTCATGAGTATCAAAAGAAGATGTGAAAAGCAGAAGATACTCCTTCTTTCCGCTCTGCAAAATAGTTCCCAGTATGTTCGAACTCAGGACAGCACTCAGTCGCTTATAACCTGTAGGGTCTTGTCTCAAGTAATGGAGGACATGTCTATACCGAGGCTTGATGAGCAAGGAGGTGAAGTGGGCTCCTGGCAGCCTGTAGAAGGTGAATCCAACAGCCAAAAGTTCGGGAGTGGCTCAAGCTGATAGTAACAGTTGACCCACGTGACCGAGTAATCCAATGGCTTCTAGGATACCGTGTTCTGTTGGACGATCTTGAGACAGTGACTCTTCCCATACCGGGAACCGGACAATGGTTACTAAAGTCGAAAGAGTTTGAAGCGTGGAAAACAAAGCCACAAAGCGCTATCTGGCTATGCGGAATACGTAAGTCAATGGGAATGCGTTACCCCCTGTTGTGACAATTCACTGACTTGCATTCAGCGGGTAGTGGGAAGACAACCCTTTGGTGGGCTGTCAACATTCTACTCCCAAGTCCTTAACTGATTCAAATTCAGCGCAAGTGTCATTGAGCACATGAGATCCAATAATACAGCATCGGACGCTCTTGCGTACTTCTTTTTCGGCCCAAAACAAGGAGTCGCAGGAGATTGCATGAGATGCTTACGCTCTCTTGTTGCACAGCTCTACAACGCTACTACTAGGAGGCTTCCAATAGCTGTTCAGACATTGAGTAGTCGCTATCAGGCGCCTGACCGGTCAGTGCTTCTGAAAGATCTTCAGTTGCTAATCCTTAGCCAGCGCAGGACATTCATAATACTAGATGGTATTGATGAAGCCGAAGATAAAGAAAATGTTATGGAGCTGCTGTCAATCTTGGCGAATAAAGAGCTGGACAATCTACACCTTTTGATCTCAAGTCGGCCTGAGACCAAAAATGTCAAGACGCTGGATCCAATGGTGATTGCCACCCTCGGCATTGAGGGCCAGACTCTTAACGAGGATATCTCGATTTATATCGAGCACTACTTTCACATTAGTGCAGCAACGAAAATGTGGGACGATTCTATGAAACGTAAAATAGAAGACTGGCTTGTCAGTAAAGCTGATGGAAGGTACATTGACTACTATTTTTACGTCCACCTATACCTACCCAGCTAATACATTCAGCCAGATTTCTCTGGATTACTTTCTGTCTAGTACTTCTGGAACGTTGTCCTGAACTGAAGACAGATATACAAAGTCTTCCAAAGAGCATGCCTGGGGTCTTCGATCGCTTGCTTTCCAATATCCCAGAAGAGAAGGAAAAGGAGGCTTATCAAGCACTGCAATGGTTGGCTTTTGCTGAGCGGCCTTTGTACCTGGAAGAGCTTGCGGAAGCGGTAATTATTAGTTCGAAGGCGGATGGAAGTCCTCACACTCATTTATCAACGTCTTACGCCATCGATGACATTTGCTCGGGCTTGATCACCTTAATTCCGATGATAGAGGATGGGACGTATCGGGAACAGGTGGTCTTTGCCCACTATACTCTGCGGGATTATCTCCTGTCCGGTGGGATTGAATCTCCAAGGGCAGCGATCTTCGCGATCAAGGCGATCGATGCCCAGCTGATGATCAGCCATGCCAGTCTCAATTACTATCTTCCATCAATCTTACGTGCTCCATTGTCCGCGGAACAGCTGAATGGCCTTCCGTTGCTGGGTTATGTCGCGGATTATTGGTATAGGCATGTGGAAGCCGTCACAGCTAGAATTCCAATGTCTGAAGATCTTGCTAATTTAGTTGTTGGGCTGTTGGATGAAAGAAAAAATTGGGAGACATGGGTTTCCCTAGACACGGCTTTCATGTTTTGCCCTGGAAAACAAGAAATGATGCGTCTGTTGTTTGGTTCTGAAGGACAAGAAATAGCGCGTCTCTTGATTGGGCCTGAAGGACAAGAAGTAACGCGTCTCGCGATTGGGCCTGAAGGACAACAATTTATGGACCTGAAAAATTTCAGGTTCCCACCTCCGCTATACTACGCGTCGTGCCTCGGGTGGATAGAGGTGGTCCGAATGCTAATTGCGAGAGGAGACCTAGGTCACGATATCGGATGGTGCTCTTGCGTCCTTGGCACCGCTCTACAAGCCGCTTCGTACCGTGGCCATTATCATATATCAAAAATGCTGTTAAAAGCCGGCGCCAACGCAAACCCCGCCTCGGGCTACTATGGAAGCCCAGTACAAGCCGCTGCATGCGGTGGGCATGCGGAGCTGATAGACCTTCTGATCAGGTTTAGAGCGAATATCGATGCCAAAGGCGGAGTCTACGGCAATGCCCTAGTTGCGGCTGCAAAATGGGGCCATGAAGCCGTCGTCATAAAATTGACAGAGAATGGTGCCAAGCTTAATGCAGAGGGGAGTAGGAAGTATCCTACTGCATTATATGCAGCTTCACTACACGGTCATCGGGAAGTCGTAGCGAGGTTGCTGCACTGGGGCGCCGACCCCAATAAGGAATACGGAGACGGGAAATTTGCATTGCTGGCAGCAGTACAAGGGGGCCATAAAGATGTAGTGTCACTGCTTATCAAGTACGGAGCTTTTCTTGACCAAAAGTGTGATAGTGGCCTGAATATTGGAGAGTTAACACTCCACATGGCCGTCGAAGGCGGGCACACAAACCTCGTGCGGTTGCTACTCACCTGGCCTTGCATCGATGCAGACTCACCAAACGAGAAAGCGGTAACCCCATTATTGATAGCCGTCAGCCACGGCCACAACGCCATAGTACAGCTCCTTTTGGATAAAGGGGTCAACTCGAGATCGAGAGACGGAAGTGGCTCGACAGCGCTTATGATTGCTGTCAGTCATGGCTATCAGGATGTCGTACGCTTACTTTTAAAACATAATGAAGAACCAGGAAATACCAACATTCACCAGGAGACATCGACATCACTCATGATGGCTGTAAGCGGAGGAAATCAAGGCCTTGTGCTCTTGCTTCTAGAGTTTGGTGCAGCACAAGAAAGCCCTAACCGACATGACAAAACACCATTGATGACGGCCATAGAAATGGGCCAGGAAGCAATTACCTTTCTGCTGCTCCAACAAGGCGCCAGGATTGACGCCACTGATGGATCCGGGAACATGCCAGTTGACGTGGCCGTCTCTAAAGGGCACCGAACAATTGAGAAATTGCTCATGTTTGGTGAGGGTGAAAAAGCCATCGCTGACAGGGACCGCTGGTGGAAAAGTAATTCACGGGTGACAGACGACGACTGGGATGAGATGGTTAGGAAGAACGGAGCTTGAATGTATCTAGATGGACAGCAGCTAGATCTAATTTCAGTAGCGGACTGTCCTTCAACATTCTGTTTATACTCCAATTGCCCACGTTGATCAAGGCGAAATTGTTGTGAAAGTACAGAAATTCGGCATGTCGGAGGTCAACCCTAAACTACTTCTGTCCAAGTGTTTCGGCGAAACTTCGGTCTGTCACCTTACATGTTCCATCTGGAGTCCAGACATATATTCTCAAGCAGTGAATACAAATACACGCAAGATGGGCAACACATCCTCAACCCCAGTCCAGCAAGCTCCATCCTCTCCTCCACCCTCCACCTGCCCAGTCGACCCTTCAGCCCGCACAGCATGGCTCGAAGCTGCCGCAGAAGCTCGCAACCGGCCGAACTCCCCATCACCACCACCCACATCTACATCCACATCTACAACCACAACCCCGCCTCCCCCCCGATTACAGAAC
>NAPT01000665.1:0-16229 GCA_002927785.1 Cladonia uncialis
GGGGGAAGGATGGTTGGGAGAGGTAGGAGGAATGATTGATTTCTCGGTTACTGCTACGATGCTTTTTTTTCCAAATCTTTTTTTTGAATAAGAATGTTGAGTGTTAGTGTTGTTGTTGTTGTTGTTGTTGTTGTTGTTGTGAGTTTTTGGAATTTTGCGGTGCATGGAAATGAGATATAGCAGAAATTGCAGTCAAAGGAAAATCGTTTGTGATGCTCAAGAATCTTTTTTTCTATTTCCAATGCTTGCTATCATAGATAGATAGATAGGTAGGTCCAATGCCACTGAACTGGACCAAAACCTATAGATCGCATGCATACATGCTCACACATCTCTCTCATCTATATGCCTGGTTACTTCCCCTACCATCCAAAACATCTCCTCACAAGTGCTATCTCCCCTACCTTTACCACTGCACATCGACCTCATTCTGAATCTGCACCTTGATAGCCCCCGTCCTCGGATCCGCCGCCGTCTCAAACGCACTCACCGCATCCTCCAAATCAAACCGATGCGTCACCAATTTCTCCAGCTGCACAACGCCACTCTCAATCAACCGTATCGCTCTCGGCCACGTATTCGCATACCGATACTGAAACTGCAAATCGATCTCCTGTGTCGATAATCGCATGAATGGGAGCTGCATTTCGGGTTTTCCGACGCCAATGACGAAGACCTTGCCGCCGAATTTGACACTGTAGATGGCGCTGTTGATGGAGGATTCCACGCCCGTGCATTCGAGCGCGATGGCGGGTTGGACGTCCCCAGCGAGGGAGACGATGTGGGATGCGGCGTCTTCGACACCGACGCCTCGTTCGACTTTGTACGTGCGCACGCGGGGGATGAGTTCTTTTGCGTAGTCGAGCCGGCCTTGGTCGATGTCTGTGATGACGATTGGTTCTGCACCGGCGGCGGCGGCGCACAGGAGAGTGATGAGGCCGATAGGGCCCGCGCCGCAGATTAGAGTCGGGTCGCCCAGGCGGAGACCGGCGCGTTCGATGCCGGCGAGGGCGACGGACAGAGGTTCGAGGAGGGCGCCATTTTCGAAAGACATGCTCCCGATTTTGTGGCACCACATTGCCGGGTGGGTGACGTAGCGGCGGAGGAGGCCGTCAACGGGTGGGGTGGAAAGGAAACGCATGTTGACACAGCCATTGTAGCGTCCTGTGAGGCAGTATTCGCACTTGTGGCAGATGAGGTCGGGTTCGATTGCGACGCGGTCTCCGACTTTGAGGTTGGTGACGGAGGGGTGGGCGGCGATTACCACACCAGCGGATTCATGGCCAAGGATATGGTTGTCTGTTACGACCATGGGGCCGATGCGGCCGGCGTGCCAAAAGTGGATGTCTGATCTGGGGAGGGGGTTAGTGATGGGGGTCTCTGATTTCATCGTTCAGGGGGCTAGAGTACCCGCAAATTCCCGTGCTTTTGATTCCAACAGTGACCTCACCTTCCTTCAGACCTTCGCCCGCCTTGATGCTCTCAAGAGAAGGCCCCGATTCAGCTACCCATAATTTGTGTGCTGGGTCTGTGAACACGCCAATGTTGGGTTTGCTCAGAGATGTGACAGGGTTCTCTGTAACGGTGGCCATCCCGGCCCGTTTTTGAGGGCGAGAGATATTGGCTGAGCTGGCACGAGCAATTGGAGGAAAGGAGGGTGATATGGTCTTCTTGTCCTTGAGGAGTGTCGACGGTGACGTATTGTTTGTAGAAGCTATCCGGCCTTCAGGCGCACCAGTTGTAGCACAGCTTGAGCTATTGAACTAAAGGTCAGTTGTATGTGGCTTGGATGTCGTGCAGGCCTAGTAGTAGGTATAATAGATAAAGAAGGAAGGAGGAAGGAAAGAGGGTATAGGTCATTGGAGTATGCAAAACGTACCAGAACCTCTGCGGACGGTTTTGCTGAACTAGGAGTCGTGCAAGACCGGTTGCTGCCCCTCGGCGGGGTACGGTAAATCTGCGGGCCATGTCCCTTCGCCTAAATCCAAGGGAAAGATGGCCTAACGGCTAAATTGAACAAGTCGCGGTGATGATTGCTTCACTCTCCTAAACCCTCAATGATAGCTCCAGGGGGAAAAGAAAGAAGGCGGGGCTGACAGGACAGGCGAAGAGAGCAAAGAAGAAAAACAGGAACAGCAAGATATAATGCAGTGGCTCACACATAGACAAACCACCCCGCATGCGCGACATACATTGGGAACACCCCCACCCCGTTGATTGGAACGGCAATACACTCGCGACTGCCACTGTCCACACATCTCGTACAGAGGCCAGCTAGGTTCCAATTAGGTCGTCACCCTGCGTAGGAAGCGCGACAACAAATGCCTTGGATCGAACTCAGTTGGAGTGTGTATCAGATTCGGGAGTAATTGGGATGTCCCCCACTGAAACGCCGTCCCAAATGCTATCCCGTAACGCCAAGTGCCATGCTAGCATTCCTATCGTAGCGTCGTCACGCCATTCTCCCCTGGCCCAGCCTTACTTACATAAACAGCCTCTTCGCGTCTTCTTGCCGGCTTTCATTGGGACAGTACGGGCACTTGAACCGGGAGCCCTTCGCTAACCGTCTCAATGATTCTTCTGCCACAACGTGCCCACACGGCATCATCATCGGAGGGTTATCGTCAGTCGTTTGTTCCTTTGACACGGGACAGACGAAGATGGAATGGAAATGGTAGGCAGGCGGTAGGGGTGTTTCGACCTGCAACCATTAGTGATGCTGCCCTGGATAGGTCACGAGCCTGACGCAAAGCAAACACTCACAGGCAATTCGTGTTGAGTCGTCCACTCGGTTCGCTTCTCTTTCATGATCGTCTGTAGCTTGAGAAGAGTGGGCAGAGCTATCGCCCCAGCAGTTGCTGCAATATACAACGGTGAATCTGCAGATAACCCAAGCAGCGAGCAAAATTCCCTAGTAAAAGAATTTGCAAGATCCTCCCAAGCATCCTCATTGTGGAATATTCGCCTATAGGGAGATTGTGCCAGATTCGGACAAAAGGCCATTGCACCACTAAGCTGCGTTATCTCTTTCAAGTAACGTCTCTGGAAATGAGCGAGCTCTTGCCGAGCGTATCTCAGAGCTTGTTGCTGGGACAAAGCCCTTGGACCGCTAGGATTCGGGCCTCCAGTAAATAGCCAGACAAATTGTAGCTTCCCTAGCTCAAATTCCAGATTGCTACCTCTGGTTTCGAGCAGTTCTCCATTCTTCTTCGCCCAAGCGATTGCTGGCAACAGATTTCGCTCATTCTTCAGCGCGTGCAGTATATGGTACATCTCTGCGAATTGTCTACGGAGGTTTTCTGACCTCAGGGATGCGGTTGCTGCATCGTCCTCCATCTGTCTTGGGTTCGGGGTTCCAAACTCTGACTGAGGGTGCTTGCTAGCGTCGATCAGAAAAGTGGATGCGACAAAGAATTGTCCTTCCCTTAGCAGGTGCATGGCAACAGCACGATTCATAAGGACAGGGTGATTGGCCAGAGGATCATGATCGGTGGTCGGTAAGGGTTTGTCTTTGAACTTCTATGAATATATCTATCAGCACCATCCTACAAACCAGGAAAAAGACCAACTTTATCCAAAGCCTTAGAGTAGTTGCCGAGCCCCTTGTAGACTTCTTTCAGGTCGCTGTTGACAGTTTCGAAAGATGCCTTAACAGGAGTTTGGAGCTTTGCAAGGGTGACTGGAGCGCTATGTGGGTCTGGAAGAGGGGTAATCAGCATCGATCTCTCATAGTTTCCTGAAATTCGCCCCAGGATGTGGGACATGGCGTACTAGCTGCTATAGATTCTCGAGCTTGGACAAGGAGATCGATGGTTTTCTGGACATCTTCAACACTCTTGGAGAGGTTGCCCTTCTTGACGAGCTTTTCATGCTCTTCGAGAAGGGCTTCCATATTGCAGACGTAGTTTGATGTTCTCCGGATGGGAGGCAAGAAAGGCAGCTATCAAGACACTGACTCCCCGATCAATGTAGCCTTCTCATGACCTCGTCTCCAAGGCTAGAGCTCGAGAAATGGATATTTTGGAATACCATAGCTTGAGATCAGGAACAAAGTGAGACTGAGCACGTAGGAGCATGTGAAAGAGAGTAGAAACAAGTCATGAGGCGAGAAGTCGATTCCGGAAGGCCGTGCCGAAGTATACCCCGGGCCGAGGACGGTCATTATTCATCACTCCTCTCACTACTACTTGCACTACAAAGTGTGGTGACTGGTCATGAAGGGCTGCAAACGTGATGCATCGCTTAGAGCTAGGTCACTGAATCTGCCAATTGCTAGTCTAAGCAGAGCACGCAAAAGATGAAGCTTACACAGCGGCTCGAGGGGCGAGATCCACTAATTCTCAATGGATAACGAAACAGAGGAAAAAGATTTTGCAGCTAAGGGGGCGAGCACGTATTCCCCTAATGCACCTCTGGACGCCACAATACGCAGCGGTAGTCCTGCCCTTCAAAAAGGCCATCAACGTCTTGTTTTCACAGATCCTGCAGCTTTCAGATACCTGGAGGAAGATCCCTCTGTCACAGTCCTCGAACGTAGAAGGCGACTGGAGGGCTATGAGCTCTACATTGTAGAGCAATGGGCTTGTTCACGGACACATCCCACTTTCGTCATAACCACCTACACTGGCGACAAAAATTCTGTCGTTGTAGGCATCCTCAGCGTTCCTACGGATGAAAAGAAATGGAGTCAACGTCTACGTGTTTATCTCCAAGCTGTTACGAAGTATCATGCTCGGAAGAAAGAGACGGAGCTCGGGACTCTGATGGTTACGAATTTAAGCAGTTTTCCCTCTGCTTTGACGGTCATTGCGGTCCCAGATGGAGATCTTAAGAAGCACCGTGAAGATTTTATTGTCAATGAAGATATGAAGAGGCTGGGATGCTCAGGGAGAGCAGGCCTCAATCTCTCTCAGCCTACAAGTGCTACTGAGGCAAAGTTCAGGCAGCTGTACCACACTTATGAACGAATACCCCTGTACAACGCAGTACTCGAGCTTGTCAAAATGTGTCAAGCAGCGCTCATGTTGTTTGGAAAGCTTGCGGCTGAGTACGCTGACGGTCTCTTATGCGATTTCACGGAGCAAGCTATCAATGACTGGTGGACAGAGATAGGGACTGAGTATTTCACTGTTGATCCTAGTGACGGCATTTTAGGGCCTACCACTGTGGCTGCTCTGCTCGGAATGCTCATGGGAGCACGAAACAGACTCAATGCTTGCGGGGCTCCCGTGGCGAAGGATGTTTTCGATATTGAAGCAACGAAGAGAGCCATTGCCCATTTCCAGAAGTCGCAAAAGCTGGAGCGTACCAAACGACTTGATGCAAAAACGTTAGCAAAACTACACAAGGTTACAGCAAAAGCTGCCAGTGGAGAGGGTTGGGCTGTTCCAAGAGCGGTCAAGTCTACTGTAGCAGAGTTAAGTGGCAAAGGCGGCGATCTGTTGAATGGCAGGGAGAAAGCGCGCATTGCAGAAGTTGAGACTCTGGATATTGAGACTTTCATTCAATTAGGATCAGGTGGAAGATTCAAATGGCTATGGCGAGGCAAACCGCGTAAACATACTGAAAGCGACATGTTTGCCAACCTGGCCGACGATGATGGGATGATTTTTAATGACAATGAGCGTGGCTGGACAAAAAGAGGTTCCATTGACGAAGAAACATCCCTACGCCATGTTCTTTCCGATAGAATCTATCAAAGTCCCACCCACGAATCGCAAACAAGCATTGACCATTTAGAAAAGGACCAGGCATTGCGCAAAGCAGTATTCAAAAACGTGACCGGCAAAGTGACTGATGCTCGTAGCGGTCTAGGCCGTATTAGAGATGCAGTTGGCAGGCGAGGACATCGCGGACATCACCATCGGTTCTCAAAAGACGAAAATGCCGTTTCTGATGGGGATAGCGTTAAAGAGAGACCTAGGACGAGCGAGGAGCAGCAGGTGGAGTATGAGATGCCGGTTGCGGAGATCTCGCCCCCTGATAGTACGGAGCACAGCTTGACAAGTTCGACAGTACCATCTAGGAGAGGCAGCAATTTCCCGGAAGCGGTACCCAGACCAAAGGATCTCCTCAGCCCTCCTTTTTACAGCGGTATGAATGGAGAGGACTTGAATAAATCCACTTCGAGCCTTGAAAATACAGAAGGCTTCAAAGAATCGGATTACATGACGGACCGTATAAAGTATCTGGACAAAGCAGCTGGAATAACGGCAAGGAACGAAGGCCGGGAGAAGCTTGATGACTCAAGGAAGACTTCGCTTACGACCGCTGACACGCAAGCACTCCAGAAAATGCGGGAATTTAGAGGCCAGTACGCAATTCCGCCTTTGCGCACCACAAGAAGTTTGTCTAGGTTACCAGCGAAGCCTCCAAACGGTTGGGACCGTCGGTGGCCGCGCCATATGTCGTGGACTGCAATGGTAGACGTATTGGCTGCTAGTGTACCCGATGGCATCAGCGATGCGGACGACATCGCTACGAGGACGAATGCAGACCATGCTTTGGCCTTTGAGAATAGCCTGGCTGTGGAGGGGCACGTCATGGGGCAAAGACTTGACTCATTGAAGACTCGGGAAGCTGCTTGGGTTGAAAAGAAGGTCAGCCAGGTTGAGGCTTATGACCAACAAGCTAATAAGGACCAAGCTATGGCAGACATGGTCTACCACCAAAAGAATGATGAGTTTGATGCTCTGCATAACGCTTGCGACGATCTTATAGCAGAGGAGCGGATAAATTTGACAGAAGCTATCAAGGATGTCGAGACTCTTGGGAACAAGCTCGAATACGAGCTAACCGCTCTCGAATCGAAAGTCGAGGATGTGGAGAATGGTATAGCAGAATTTGAGCGCCAGGTTGCTCAGATCGAAGCAAGAGCAGAAGAGCTCGATAATGAAAAAGAGGCAAAGGTGTCTTGGATAGGATGGTTTTTGAGCAAGGTGCTTTGAACATAATTCGATATTAGCGATCACTGCATGATACCCAGGGAATAACTACCGCATATCCGGCGTTTTCAATTGCTGCATGTAGCCAGGTCATAGCTGTCACCCTAGCACAGTAATAACACAGCATATAGGCACACAGAGAAGTGTTTTCGTAGGTCCAAAACCATGAACTGTAGGCCTCTCCCAAGTCTCGATCCATGTAGACGGTACAGCCGACGTAACAGCCTTCCGGCGAAGACTGAAGCGGCGACATGCTGCACTTGCCCGCAATCTTGGCCCACTTAGTTTCTTCCAGGCTATGACCCGCCAGGACCAGAGGCACGCAACGTCTCAAATAACCTCTTCCTATCTTCTCACATCCCAAACCCACCCATTCCTCCACCACTAGCGCCACCCCTCTGCGCGGCTTCTCCCTGCATCTTCTCACTGACTTTCAAATTGACCTCAAAGAACTTGCTGACGCATCGATCCAAGCATACGCTCTCGCCTTTGTTGAGATCGCCTTCGCGATACTCTGGTGGTATGCATTTCTTTGAACACGAATGGGAGAGTCTATAGGTACATCTTTAGTTAAGCCCGCGGGATGGGGGCAAAGGGGGAAGGGTAGGATGGTGTTACCGGTTGAACATGTCTGAGATGAGCTCGACTTCTGTTTCTGCGGCGGCGATTTTCTCGGCGGAGGAGAGTTGCGGGCGGTTGCCGAAGAGAAAAGACATCGTGAATAATGTGGAAGCTTGGTACAACAAAAGCTATATCGATGGAGAAAGCTGTTATTTGCTTTGTGACAGCTTTGACATTGGGAGGACAATGTTTGGATTTTGCGGAGAAGTAGGTAGAGCTCTACGTCAGCCCTATCAAAAAATGTCTTGGCGTGAAAGTCCTCCGCTAGAGCTCTATGACTCTGCATTAGAGATCGTTGATCTATCACCTTCTTGTGCATATACAGCTTCAATTGAGATTTTAAAGCAAAATTAGGGTGAGTGAGATTCGCCTCTCTCTTGCAGTCCTACTAGCATCATCAGAAGATGAGAATTGCATATTTAGAACCGTTGCGAATGACACTTGCTTGCAAGTGGATGGTCAAAAAGTCCTACAGTATCTGATTAGCATGATTGACTTGTCCTTTGCCTCTTGCAGACATGTTACCTCAACAGCTAATAAGACCCAGCATGAGTAGCCTTCAATGTCTTCGTCCTTGCCTTCGGTCTCCAAGTCGCCCAATCTCTCGAGCAGCTTCCTATGCCTTTCTTCGATTCTATAGCGTCGCTCAGGCTCAAGATGAACCCAGAATTCGTAGCACTAGGAAATCTGTCGAGTACAGCCCAGAACCCTATCCACGAATAGAATCGCAAAAAGGAGTGCTCGATTATAAGACGTTCGCCGAGCGCTACAGGAGTCTTGCTCGGGGCGAGAGGAGCACCGATGAGGTTGTCATTCGTGGTATGCTCCGGTGTTCGGTCCGGTAATTGAATATAGCTTATACTCCTAAGGAAGAATAATGTCTACCAGAGTAGCAGGCTCCAAACTTGCCTTCGTCGATTTATTTCAGAATAATCGTTTCGTTCAAATCCACCGAGTGCAATGTCTACTTGCCTATGACAAGCTATCTGGACAAGAAGTGAGCCCCACGAAGTTCAAAGACTTTCTGGATAGTCTCCACCGCGGGGACATTTTTAGTAAGTTAATGGTTTTTATAACAAATGTTCCAAGACTAATTCTATCAGGTGTGAAGGGCTTCCCACACAGGACGTTAAGGAATGAGTTGTCTTTGCAAGCAACAGAGCTGCCACAGCTGTTGTCAAAGTGCACACAGGAGCTACCAGTGGAACTTAAGGACAAGGAAGCAAGGATGCGTTTTCGCCATGTGGACCTCCTACTTGACCCATATCTGCCAGATGTCTTTCGGTTGAGAGCAGAGATCATCAAGTTCCTCCGCCAATTCCTGTCAGACGAGGGGCATGTTGAGGTACAAACGCCTATCCTCGCAGACTCAGCTGGTGGTGCTGTCGCAAGGCCATTCACTACGAGTGCGACAGAATTTTCGGATCGTCAATTAGCGTTACGCATAGCTCCTGAGTTATGGCTCAAACGCTTGATACTCGGTGGATTTGAAAAGGTCTTTGAGATTGGACCTTCCTTTCGCAATGAAGGTAAACGTCACGAGTCGAACATTGCAGATAAGTGCTGATAATTTAAGGTATCGACATGAATCATAACCCTGAGTTCACTACCTGCGAGTTCTACAGAACCTACGCGGATCTGGAAGAATTGATGGGCATGACTGAGATTATGTTCCTCCGCCTGTCGAGAATTGTTAGATCCTTGATTGAAAGCGAGCTCAAAGCTATCGAACCGAAGGCCACAGATTTTAGCCCTCCATTCAAACGCCTGGATTTCATACCTGCAATAGAGGAAGCCATTGGCAAGCCATTGCCGGACCTGACGTCGCCAACAGCCCAGTCTGACCTTATGCTTATATTTCATGAAAAGCACGCTGGCCTTCCCTCATTTCCAACAATTCCTCGTCTACTTGATAAGCTATCGGCTATATATCTCGAGTCTCGATGTAAAGAGCCGACATGGATCATCAACCCCCCAGAATGCCTATCTCCGCTTTCCAAATCCTTTGTGCATCCAGCAAATCAGCAGCGGGTAGCAGCTCGGGCTGAACTCTTCATAGAGAAGCAAGAATTCGTCAACACGTATGAGGAGGAGAATTCACCCGCCGAGCAACGTAGGAAGTTCGAGGAACAGATTCAGTACCATGGCGAGTACCATGGAGGTGATCGCGAGTCAACCATTGACGAAAGCTACCTGCAAGCTCTTGAATGGGGCTTACCGCCCACAGGGGGTTGGGGTTGCGGAATCGATAGGTTGTGCATGCTCTTTGCTGGAACAAAAAGGATAGCGGATGTCCTCTCTTTTGGGACACTGCGAAATGTAGTCGGGCTGCGAAATACTACTAATCGAACCAAATGATATGAAGTGTGTCCATCAGTGTCAAATCAGCACCAGTGGAGTTCACTCATCCTCACCAACGTTCCTCAAGAAATCTACCACGGTTGCTCTTCCAAGCGGCTTCGCCATGACTTCATGGTGTAATGCTCCTTTTACGGCTACATGCTCCACGTCCATCTCCCCAGCTTGACAAACATGCTGTAACTGACTGCCACGAGCTCGCGGCACTGATCCATTCTCTCCCGCTTGCAGAATGGGTACATTTGGCTTCGTCCCCAATGTGGCAATCTGGCTAAGAGCTTGACGGCTATCTCAGTAATTCCACAAGAGAGAATGGAGGTACCAGTACGGTAGCCGCTTCTACGGGTAGAGTGCAACAAGCATAGCGCGACCGGATCTGAATGGTTTTTCGAGAAGCAGACCTTTGATCTCGAGTCTCTTGGCCTCGCTCTTCAGAGTGATACCCCCCTTGGAGCTGTATCGAGCGAGGTACGCAGCAGCTGCGGTGGTACCCACACCAGCGCCCAAACTCTGGCCCCACAACACAAGCGTTGAATTCGGCAAGGTCCTAGTGGGCGCCTTCTGGGCGGAAGCAGTGGTATCTAGTGCGTTGCCTTGTTCAGAAGGTCGTCCCTAGGAAGTCCAGAACCTGCGGTAGGAGAGTGCCGCAATCGTGCACATAGGCGCGTTGTTGTCCGCGAATGAAAATGCATGCAGCCCCTTAAGGACTGTGGAAGCCCAGGAAAGCGCGGCGGGAGGGAGGAGCCATTTCTGTATATATTATTGGCGATGTCTAAATGTATAAACACTATATAGCATACATCTGAAAATAGATAACCGCAACCCCGCCTCTTCCTCCCCACTTCTATGCTCATTCCCTCTTCCACCTCCACCGGCACCTCGCCCACAGCCAATGCAACTTACACCCCATCCCCACACCCAAGGCCTACATCTCAGCGGAAATCTTCCATCCTCTTACAACGCGAAAACGGAGACATGGACGGCACGTAGATGCCAGATATGCCTACGTTGATAGGGAAGGAAAACAGGAAGTCGCTACTTCTCAAGAACGTAAAGCTTAGGAGCGAAATAGACCAAGGTTATTTCCAGAAGTGGCTACTCATCTCAGCGGTATCGAGTCTATCAGGAAGATGTTTCTGGCGATTATAGAGCTGGGAACAGCAATACGGGTAGAATACTCGCCGGAACAATCCCCAAAGCAGCAGATTTCCAACCTCAACATAGGCTGTTTAGGTGCAACTGCTCAGGCAAAGTCCCAGTATCGATGGTGAGGGACCCAAAGTAGAAGTCAAGTACTATACAGAGTAGTGGAGGGCTGCGACAGCATGTTCCACGGGACATCTTCTGGAGCAAACCGCCACACCTTAAGATTCTGAATGGCCCGCTGGTCTGCTTTCTCAGACGCGGTATTGTATGCTTTCAACTGACTTAGAAACTTCGGTCACCGGCGCTCGAATGGATATTTGACTACTTCTGTGCACTCTGATGGGGAGTAAACAGCGCTTTACCTAAAGAGGCATGCGGGAGCGGGTCTTCCCGAGAAAAAGTAAATATTGCTTTCAATGCCTCGACTTCTTTACTCATTTAAACCTCCTCCTCTACAGCTTCTCCACGACCTAACGACTTTTCCGCAAAGTATTCCTTTTGAGATAAATTGGCGACACAATCCCCAGCCCTTAGATGTCTCGATAATCAGCAGGCGCGGTGTCCACTGTAAACAATGCCCGTCAACAGATGGTTTCATCGACTTTGATGTGAGCGTTAAAGGACTTCCGCTTGCAAGCTCGGGGCAGCCCCTCAATTCCCCTGCACCTTCTGGCCTTCCAAGCAGAGTAAGTGCACCATGTCATCCTCCCAGCCGCCAACCGAGCGAATGCTCCCAGACTTCGATGCGCTGCTCGAAAGAAAAACCAAAGAGATGACGCGCGTGAAGTTGTTGGCATTATACGGTAAGTGTCGGGCGTCGATGCTTAAGCTGAAGTATGTTCTGATATTTTTTGCCTTTCATTGAAAAGAAGAACGAATGCAGGAAATCAAAGCGGAGGAAGAAGCGGCGGCTGCTTCAGCGGAGAAAAGGCGTGATGCAACATCATCTCTCTTTGTAGAATCCGACGATGAAGGTGCAGTATCAGCTGGAGTCTCCAGTCACGCCTCCAAATCTGCAAATGTTTCTTCGAGCGAAAAAGGCGGGGATGGCGACGTGGTAGAAAGCTTCAAGCAAGAGCCCGAGAATCCAGTCACTGGTGCCGAACCCTGCGCGACCGAAGGTGTATCGCCGACCGTTTCGACCATTCCCATCCCCACAAGTCCTACCTCCATTCAAACCACCTCCAGACAAACTGTCGTCACTTCTGGGCCCTACGCAGGTCTGTTGTCGGCCGGGAAGCGTCGGCGTGATAATGCTGCCAACCCCTTTGCACCACCGAAAAGACTGCACCGTCAGTCAGGTGCTCGTATCTCGTCGTGAGTCTTCTGATAGACTTTCTTCTCACTGCTCGGCATGTTCACTGACCGTTATATGCAGACAAAGTATTAACAATCGCGCCCCAGTCAACCGCGGTAACCTACAGACCTTGCGCTACTTCCGTACGCTGATCGAGCAGACCCCGAAAGTCAACCCACAAGACCTGGACCAGCACTTCGCCAAAGTACGAGATAATCTGCATCATTTGGAGTTCTACGACTTTCTTTCAGACAATGGCAACGCCGAGAACCTTATCGATCAATCGCGGCTACTTGAGGACGATGCGTTGCCAGCAATCTCCGAGGACAACATCCCTAGTCTCAGATTTCCAGTCGACATTCGTTTAGATTGCCAGGCCTTGTACAGCAAATGGAGCTCAGGTAACTACGATCCGCACCTGCTTCGCGGTATCAACACTAAGCAGGGAAGCAATAAGGACGGTAGGAGCTTTCGCCACCATGTCCTTGACAAGGATTACGAATTCACGGTGTCCTGCTCCTACTTTGGTTCCGGCCATCTCGTCATTGGGCAATGGTGGCCGCTACAGATTTGCGCCGTGCGAGATGGAGCCCATGGTGAAATTGAGGCTGGAATCCATGGTAAAACAGACGAAGGAGCCTACTCGGTTGTTGTCAGTGGAGCTGGTTACGCCAACATAGACAGGGGCGGTACTATTGAGTACTGCGGCACGCCTGGCAGCAAAGACACCCCTAGCGGTAATACCAAACACTTAATCAAATCATGCGAGCTTCGGAGGCAAGTCAGAGTCCTCAGATCTGCCCAACTACCCGCAGACAATCCCTGGCGCCCGGCTCAAGGCCTCAGATACGATGGGTTGTATGCAGTCGATGGGTGGGAGATTTTGGACCTTGACACGGCTATGTACCGTTTCAAATTGACACATGACCCTCACCAGCCCCCAATCCGCTACCAAGGGCCGGGAATTAGGCCAACAGAAGTGGAGATCCGTCAGCACGATAGCGTGAAGGGGTTGTTTGGGAGATGAGTCAGGGCTAATGTAGTAGGCTCTCCATGGGATCAAAGCAGAGATCATAACGAGTTTCTTTTATCATAGGCGGCATATATAACATAGCACGAGGGATGGATAACCGGATGTAGTCACGATTTTCCTTTGTTATCAGAGGAATAATAGCACGGAATGATGGGCGGGTCCCGAAGGTGGATATGGACTCACCATGCTGGGGCGGAGGCCTGCCTTTGTAGGGCAGAAAGGGAATGATGATGATCTTAATGGAATTGAGCGGACTATTTACGATTAGTTTACGGATAATGAACTGTAATATATTTGGTGTTCAAACAGAGATGAATATATAAAATGTGTGCGGACTACCTTAGTCTTACCTCTTTCGAGAAGTGTAGGTAAGCAAGAATTTGCAGATTATATTGAGTATGAAATGAACGCGGGCGATTTTGGCACTTTGGAAGTATGAACATCCAAGCATCTATATGAAATGACTTAGATATTTGCTATTCTAAAAAAATCTCACCCAACACGGCAGCAAAAGACCAGCCCACACACTCCTACACCTCCCCACCACTACACAAAGATCGGCAATGGAAAGCCATACTACACCTCTCATTAGCTCCAGCTCACACAAAATCCAACATAAAAAAACACCACTCACATTCACCGGATCATTAAACCTCATACTCTTATTCAACCCACCTATCGCCTCCACCTCCTCCCTCCCCAAATCCCACCCCGTTACATCCAAATTCTGCTTCAACCGTCCTTGATTATTACTCTTGGGAATAACCGCCACATCCCTCTGCGTAGCCCACCTCAACAGCACCTGTGCGGGCGTCTTGCCGTGTTTTTCCGCAATCTTCACAATCGTGGGGTTCTCGAAGAGTAAAGGGGTGTCGTGGGCTTGTTTCATGTTGAGTTCGCGGAAGGATTGCGGGCCGAAGGAGGAGTAGGCTGTTATGGCTATGCCTTCGCCTTGGGCGTATTTGACGAGACCTTCTTGGGTGAGGTAGGGGTGGTGTTCGATTTGGAGGGTGGCGGGTTTTATTTTGGCGTAGCGGAGGAGATCCATGATGAGTTGGCCGTTGAAGTTGCTGATGCCGATGGATTTTGCGAGACCGTGTTCTTGCACCTTTTCCATTGCTTGCCAGGTTTCTTGGATGGTGGCGTTACCTGGGATGATTTTTTCGCCGTCGTAGGTGAAGCCGGGGGGGTAGCGTTCTTTGGGGTCGACGTATTTGAGGGAGATGGGGAAATGAACGATGTAGAGGTCGAAATAGTCGATGCCCCAGTCTTGGAGCTGCTTTTTGCACATGGGTTCGACGTGTTCGTGGCCATGGTAGGTGTTCCAGAGTTTGGAGACGAGAAAGAGATCTTCTCGCTTCACTATACCTTCCTTGATGGCGCGGGCGACACCTTGGCCTGATTCAACTTCGTTGCCGTAGTCTGTAGAAAGATCAGCCATCGATGGACGCCGTAGTTCGAGATTTTTGACACAGTAATCGGTAGGACATACCGCATGCACCGTCGAAGAGACGATAGCCCGTCTTGATAGCATTGTAAACTTGATCGGCACAGGTGTCATTGTTAACTTTCCATAACCTATGAAGCACAATTACCATTGCTGAACCTGTGCTATATAGAATGAAACCCTACCCAAACCCAACAACTGGCATCTTGTGACCGCTATTAAGCTTGACCGTTGGTGAAGCCATGCTGGCGTAGTATCTTAGAGTTTTGTGCTGAAGCTGGATTGGGAAAGTTTTATTGATTGACAAGGATCTACCGAAAAGTGCAGTAGTTCTGTTTTGTATCCAGGTCAGTTGAAGAGAATTAATTCAGAATGGAGGGAAGGAGGAGAATACCTTTGTAAAGGTCTTATAATGTTCATTGAGGGAAGATGTCTGGCAGTTGAAGAATATGAGGGGAGAATAGCACTGATGACACAGCTTGCCCTATTACGTCGATTGAGTTCAGGAACAGGCTAAACTCAACGGTTGGTGATGCGGCTAAATGGGTAAAAACCACGCGACATTCCCCATGCAGGCAATAATCGGCGAGTATTCCGACGTAGCCTCAGAGACTCAGGCCCTGCTGCGCGGATTTCTGCTAGTAGATCGCTAGAGGGTCTCTAACGGGCCCTAATAACCTCTAGAGTCTATATAATAAGACTAGTATTATAGAAAGAAGCTAGGCTAAAATAAGAAAATTTATATAGTGGATTTAAGCGAAAAAGTTATTAAGATTTAGAATTTTAATGATAATATTAATATTCTAGAATTAACTACTACTATTATTTATATATACGCTGTTTTATAGATAATTTTTAATATTATTTAGTAATTTATATTATTTATTATTTAGTAATTTATTTAGTTATCTAGTTAACTAGCTAGATTACTTAATAAATTATTTAATAAATTACTATAATAATCTTATTATTATATTTATTTAGAATTTTAATATTTTATTTACTATTTATTTTACTATCTATTTTATTATATTATTTATTATATTATTTATTAATTATTATAAATTTTATATATATTATAAAAAAAAAAGTAAAAAAAATATTATATTAGATCTGAATTTAAAAGAAAGTAGTTTTTTTTATTAAAAATTAAATCTATTTATTTTAGAATTTACTAGATATCTAGCTAGTATAAAGTAACTAAAAAATATAATAAATTTATAAATCTTAATTAATCAACTATATAATTATTTTAATTAGAATTTATAATATTAAAATAATATTTAAATCTATTTAATTATTATAATATTCTAAGTAAATAAACTATAAAAATATATTAATATTAATAATAGAAGATAATAAAAATAATATTAAATAAATAAT
>NAPT01000666.1:0-16148 GCA_002927785.1 Cladonia uncialis
CCATCCACCCTCTCCCACCCCCTTCACCTCCAGGCTGCGTACTCCTTTTCCTCTCCTTTCCTTCTTTCTCGTCCTACCTCTATTCTCAGTACATATGCACCGAGTATTTTACTTAGTGCGATTCTTATTCGGGAGTATAAGTTTGGCGTGCGTGGATGGTCGGATTGATTGGTGTGAATGGGGTGTTTTAGGTGTGGTTTGGGGAATGAGGGGGTTATTATGGATTGTAGGGGTGGGGATGTATGTGTGGAGTTTTCATGATTTAGATATTTAGATGGTATTTGTGATGTTTCATTGGAAAAGTTCTACTGATCAATATGTCATAAGAAATAAACCATTCAGACACTAACCCTCCTATCGACATCTTTTTCCCACAGCATATCCACCTCCCCCTCCTCTCCCTCCGAGTCTGTATCCTCCTTGCTTTCGGTCCAGCTATCAGTACGGAGAGGTGGTGAGAGTGCGATTCCGATGTCTCCTGCCGTCCACTCCCACGCCGTCCGCCGGGGCGAAATAGGAGATTCATCCTCCCCGGCCACATCTGATACTTGGGTGGTATCACTGCTGAAATCGAACGGCACGTTGGCGGGGGCTTGGGGATGTATCCGCAGGTGAGCTTTAGGGGGTGGTATTGGTAAGGTGGGAGAAGTAGGGGGTGAGTCGATGTCATCTTTTGCGATCCAATCAGTCATATCGACATCCGTATCTTCGTCCTCGTCTTCGGCGGTTACGGCTTCTGAGAGGGCGGAGAGGGAAGGGGTTGGGGATTGCGGGGAAGAGGTTTTGAGGGAGAAATCTAGGACGGGAATATGGAGGGCAAGGGGATTGAGTTTTGGTGGCTTTTGTGGGATAGAATTGGAGGTGGGAGGGGGAAGATAGCCTGGTGTGGAAGCGAAATTGGATTCTTCTTCCAATGTGGAGAGGAGGGTTGTTAGTTGCGATGTACGTTTTTCAGCGGCTTTGACGAAGCGGTTGAGGAGTTTGGGGACGGAGGAGAGGGTGCGTTCGGGACCTGAGGAAGAGGTGTTGTTGGAGGACTTTGGTGGAGGTTCTTCGGTACCCAGGCAATTGGGGTCGAGGAAGCTGAAGTTGGCGTCTTTTTTGGGGGTGTGGCGGGTTTTCCAATGGCAGGCGCTGGGGAAGTCGCATTGGGTTTCGCAATGCTTGAGGTTAGGGTTTTGGGTGTGTTTTTCTTCGCGTTTCCAGTTGTTGAAGTGTTCCCAGCCTATGTAGTCGAATTCGCTGGCACATGCTCGGTGTCTTTTTGTTTTACCGCTTATTTTGTCGACGGTGGTGCCGCCGCAGAAATAGTGGCCGTCGTGGAGGCATCTGCGGGTTGTGCCTAGGGCGTAGCGAGTGTGGCACTTGTGGCACGACCAGATCCAAGGCATTGTTGGAGGCGCCACTATCTTGATGCTCGATGTGCTGGCTCCGGAGATCATTGACCGTGGGCTTGGTAGGTTTGGATAATGCAGTTGTATATGGGTTGGCGTAAGTGGACTCGCTGGTGACAAAGGGCTTGAAAGGATGCGGAGGCAGGATGGTTCTAAAGGAGCGTAAAGGGGCTTGTATACTCCCATTTCATGGTGTTGCATCTACCTCTTTGTGAGATTGAAAGGCTGTCAAAGAAAGGGTTGGCAGAACGGTAGGGATAGTGACAGTTTTGAGAAGGAGAGGGCTCGAGAGCCTAGGAGAACAGAGAAGACCTGCTTCACAGTGGTAGAAATGAAGTTCAGCGGATCGAGATGTGAAGTATGAGATATCATCAAAGAGGGCGCAGCAATGAGCCGTTACGGAAACAAAGAAAGCGATGACGAAGGGTAGGAGACGCATAGGGCAAGAGGTGTAAGTCATGTTTCTTTGTACTAAGAATACATCTCGCGGTCAACTGACTCGTCGGTGGTGCTGAAACGTCCCTGCTGTTTTGTCCTCGGAGTGACATTGACTTGTAACCACTCTTTGTTCCATATGTTTCAAGGGAAAAATGAATGAAAGACATGCGAGATGCCAAGGTGTCAGCGTAGGCGGAGATGAAGCCGAAGATATTGGGATATTGGTCATCGTCGATGGATGAAAGCTTTGGTTATGGCATTACAAACACGTGAGCAACAATAGGCGACATTACCTTGGCTGTCCCCAGCCAAGGTGGGTGGTGCATGCTGAGGGATATTCTTTAAAGTGGCCGAGGTCTTGGTAGTTGGGTAGTTGTGGTTTCTTGCTGTCACTTTATTCCGGAGGTGCAAAAATAACTCGCGCTCGCCCTCATGGAAGGGGAAAGGGATGGGGTGGGTTTGGTAAAGTGTTTGTATTGAAATGGTGAAATGTTTGAAAGGCAGTTAGCGTATTCGAGGAGATCGCCCGAGGATCTGGCTCCCGGTCCAACTGGTAGGGCCTTGGCACGCTTGGCGTATAGATAAGAGCCGCCTGGACCAATCAGATGTCGTCTTTGCACACAAAGGCAAGTCATCATTCACCCCATCCCCCAAACAATGGGGGGACGGCCCCTTCCATAACGTCATTTCTTACCACCTCAGCATTGTCACGCATGGCCACCGCTCTGCCCAGCACCCAATGAACTCGTCAAGCATTTCATAATGAAACGTAACCGAACCACTCTCTTACCAATACCAATTGGGAATATGCCTCTCCAGGTGACTTGAATACACTTGCTTTCCCAGAGAGCCACACAACAGTGGAAGCAGGCAAACAAGAACACAGAGCAACAACATATCCGTTGAATACGGGTATTATACAAGCCACCGTCGGGGTCTAACAGGTTTCAGCATGAGGCTGGTAGATGGAGAGATGCGGGATAGCTCCCGGCAGGTGCATTATCGCTTTATCAGTTGCTTGCGAATTGAATTGTGAATTGGCATACTTCCCCCCCTTGCCAATTCCTGGCACTTGGCTCAAATGCCATGCTGCTCAAAATCGAGGCTTGGCCTGATAAGGGAACCCTGCATCCCGGCACCACAAAAATGACGGCTGTAGGGTCCTGTCCCTCTCATCCATTCATCTCCCTAAATAAAGCCTGTCCATGCCCCCAATCATGGCTCTCTGTATTCCTGTCATTCTCCCCTCAACGAGACCCTATATAAAGCCCCCCTTCTGTTTCCAGTTATATATATGCTCTCAATTGTCCACGCGAGCAGCTGCCCCTTCTAGCTGGCCCACCCTTACTAAGCCAACTGCTACCTCTGAGTCCTCAGCATGACGAGCTATCCCGCTCCAGCGGGCTATGCTCCATCCTATTCATGGATTGGAGCACCCACCTCCTTCAATGGCACCAACCCTCTCACTGGCGGTGATTCATGTAAGAAAACCCCCACAATCCACAATGTCAAAAAGAACCCCCCAACAACAAGCAATTTCCACTATATCTGCTGACAACCCTTTCAGCCGTGGAGAATCTGAATCAATGGTACGCCCCAGGAGACCAAGCATACATTATCATAGCCTCGGCTATGGTCGTGGTCATGATACCAGGACTAGGATTTCTGTACTCTGGATTGGCACGGCGAAAGTCTGCCTTGACCATGATATGGGTCTGCATGGCTTCATTCTCAGTCATTACTTTTCAATGGTACCTGTGGGGCTATTCACTCGCATTCTCAGCACAAGGGACAAGCGGGTTCATTGGAGATCTCAATCACTTTGGTCTGATCAACACCCTGGGTGCCCCCAGCCCTGGCTCGCCATTGATTCCGGAATTGCTGTATAGTTTTTACCAGGTAAATTGCACCAGCCTTTTCTGAAATCCTTTGAGTGCTGATAAATATCTACAGCTACAATTCTGTGCTACTACAGCTGCTATCGTCGCAGGTGCCGTCGCTGAGCGAGGTCGTGTGCTTCCGTTTATGGTATTTATATTCTGCTGGGCAACCCTCGTCTACTGCCCCATCGCCTGCTGGGCATGGAATATCAACGGCTGGGGCTTCAATTACGGTGTGATGGACTACGCTGGCGGCGGGCCCGTCGAAATCGGTTCTGGCATGTCTGCTCTCGCATATTCCTTGGTCCTAGGCAAGCGTCAAGAGAAGATGATGGCCAACTTCCGTCCGCACAATGTTTCATTGATTGTCCTCGGCACCACCTTCCTCTGGTTCGGATGGTTAGGATTCAACGGCGGTTCATCTTTCGGTGCGAATCTGAGAGCTGTACAGGCCTGCTGGAACACCAATCTCTGTGCTATGTTCGCTGCTGCATCATGGACAATACTTGACTGGAGATTGGCAAGGAAGTGGTCCATGGTTGGTTGGTGCTCAGGCGCCATCTCTGGTCTCGTTGCCGCTACTCCTGCGTCCGGATACTGCACAGCCTGGGGTTCCGTCGTCCTCGGTGTCGTGTCAGGGATCGTATGCAATTATTCCACCAAAGGTAACTATATTCCCCCTCACCCAATCCAATCACCCCACCCCAAGCTAAATCTATCTCGAAAGTGAAATACTGGCTCCGCATCGACGACGCCATGGACGTCTTCGCCGAACACGCCGTCGCCGGCATGCTCGGCCTAATGGCCAACGCCCTCTTCGGGGCGACATACATAATCGGACTCGACGGCGTGAATACTGGCATCATAACAGGCGGCTGGATCAACCACAACTACCGCCAATTCTACGTCCAACTCGCCTACATCCTCGCCGCCACCGGCTGGGCCTTCACCATTTCGCTCCTCCTCGCCTACCTCATCAACCTCATCCCCGGCCTGCATCTCCGCGCGTCCGAAGAAGCGGAATTAATGGGCATGGATGATGACCAGTTAGGAGAATTCGCCTATGATTACGTGGAGGTGCGGAGGGATTATCTGGCCTGGACACCAACGAGGAAGGACATGCAGACCGAAGATGGGATCCATGTCCCTGCGCACGAGAGACATGGCATTAGCCAGCAAAAAGATATGCTATTGGGCAAGGATGTGGATGGAAGTAGTGGGAAGAGTGGAGAGGAGCATACGGGCATAGCGGGCGATAGACATGCGGCGGCTTATGAGAAGCAGCAAGAGGGAGAGGCGCATGGCTAGGAGGTGATGTTATTTGATGTTTTTGGTCGTAAGGATTACGTTTTTTGGCAAAAGGGGTAAGGATGTGGGTGTGCGGAAGATATAATGTAAAGCGCTCAGAATGTTTATTTGTTGTATAAATGGGTTTGGGATTGGGATAGGGGTAGGCTAGCTGGCAACTGTACTTCCACAGCCTTTAGCAAAATGTCCTTTTGATGCCCGAAGTGAAACATCTGAAAACACACCCATCGAAAATGCCTTATGCTCGCGAAAACTCCATTATGCTCCTATCTCAAGATCCGGTTATCATCAGAATTAGAATCTCCCAGACATGGGGACGTACGTATGATATTATTGGCTTATTTCAGCCAAGTACAATTTCCCTCCATCGTCTACCACGCATTGGTCTCAATAGTAAATTACATAATGCTTTCGTATGGGTGGACTGTTACTCGGACAAATCGTTGGGTAGAAGGACGAATATACATCAGCAACAGATTCAGAATATGTGAAATGGAAATGTATCCGCTTACAAAAAATTTCAAATTGCTTTTATGGTTGGGTGCTGCTATATATCGCTATGCTTTTTTTGATGTGTATGTACAGTGTATTCAGCCTATTTTCGTCCCGTCTCATTTCTCAAATTTTTTATGCTTCATCGATTTGGGTACTTTTGTCTTCCTGAGGTTTTCTTCCAATTTACCCTCTCTTCCAAAACAGACAGAGAGGAGGGGGTTGGAAACACGGCTCTAGCAAACAGTCCTATGCACCCCTTTGTGCATTGGCCTCTCCGCCTTATGCTTGTTCATATGATCCACACCCTTACTCTGATGCTGTTTCTCCACTCCCATTCCCCCCGGTTGATACGGGCCCAAGTCTATGGGATCACTATTCATCATCTGCTCCGTCGTGCTGATGATATCCGTAATCAGCCTATCAAGTAGATCCATACTCATACTCTCCCTGACCACCACGCGCAGGATTTCGGTTTTCTCGCAATTCGGGGGGAGGGGGTAGTTGGGGATAATGTATTGTTTTGTGCGGAGTAAGGTGGAGATGGATTCTTGTTTGATGTGGGGGTATTCCTTTTTGAAGGCGTCGGAGAGGTGGAAGGCGACGACGGGGAGACCGGCGTTATAGTCGGCGCTGGATTCGATTTCTTTGCTGAAGGAGACGTCTTTGGGGTCGCCCATTACGTGTTTGCCTTTGGGGCGGTGGATGTCGCTCACGCAGGTGTACCAGCCTGTTGCTTCGAGGGTTTTGCTGAGGAGACGCGCGTTGGCGAGACAGTTCTCCATTATGGCGCGGTAGCCGTTGAAGCCTAGGTGGATTAGGTTGTAGTATTGGGCGATGACTTGGGCGCCGGGGCGGGAGAAGTTGAGAGTGTAAGATTCTTCGGTGCCGCCGAGGTAGTGGAGTTCGAAGATTAGGTGTTTGGGGAGGTAGGACTCGTCACGCCAGATGATCCAGCCGACGCCGGCGTAGACAAGGCCGAATTTATGGCCGGATGTATTTATTGATTTGACGCGGGGAAGCTCGAAGTTCCTGCTCTTCGTCAGCTTGCGTTCAATATCATCGGAGAGATGGGAAGATACCACTTGGGACCACCAGCTTTTGCATACGTGAATGGAGCAATAAAGCCTCCACTTGCTGCATCAACATGGATAGGAATATAAACGCCAGTCTTCTCCTCGTACTCGTCCAGAATCTTAGAAATCTCCTCTACAGGCTCGTAATGCCCGGTGTAGGTACTTCCCAATATGACAAACACACCAATAGTGTTCTCATCGATGTTCTCCTTTACAAGCTGAGGGTCAAGCCTAAACAGGCTCTCTTCGCTAACCGGTAGGATCCGTGCCTCAACCTCGAAGTAGCGGGCGAACTTCTCCAATGCTACTTGAGCGTTCGAGCCCATGATAATGTTGGGCTTGCTCTTGTCCTTGCCCTCCTTGTCCCGCTTCTCCTGCCACCTCCTCTTCATAGCCAGACCACCAAGGTGAATAGCTTCTGAGGAACCAGTGGTAGCGGAGCCAATAGCAGTCTCATTCTTTTGTACCCCCCAGAGGTGGGCGATAATTGACACGCAGCGAGCATGCATAGCCATCATAGCAGGGTACTCATCTGCATCAGACATATTCTTGGACAGATTCTCAATCATCAGAGCTTCTGCCTCCTTCTCCATATAGGTGCCTACGAAACTTGCCAAGTTCAGATTGGGTCTACCATCGAGATCCAATTCGTCCTTAAGCATTGAATGCACAGCATCTGCTGGGGCACCCTGTTGAGGGATCTTGAACTTAGGGAGTTCCTGCTGCGAAGCATAGCGTGAGGAGTAAGGGGTGATAGTTGAGACTGCGGCTTTGGTATGGACATGGTGATTATGGGCTTTGGAAGGGTGATTTTCGAGGGTTTCGATTATTTGCTCAGGGTCGACCTGGTCGCCGTTAGCAATTCCATGCAACCATGTGATCGAAGGAGCGTTTCAGGATGCACAATATTGAAGCTGAAAAATCGGTCTTCATCGGGATACTTACATGGCGTGAGAGGGACATGATGTAAGTTGAACTTGCAAAGAGCTTTCAGCTTTCTGGTATGAAGGAAGGGAATGGTTGATTACGAGTTAGGTGTAAGAGTGTTTGGATGTAGATGGTAATGAAGAGGAATGGATCGGGAAGTGGTAGGAGGCCATATTAAAAGGATCTCGGCGGAACAATCCAGCTGCTGAATCCTGGCAGTGTGGCCTAGCAAAAGAGCCCAATTGGTGTAGCAGCATGACCTAACGCGCGAAAGATCCGCAGGAACGCCCGGGTGAACTTGGCAAACAGATCGACAGCTGATGTCATCCATGCCAATTCTCCGGTTTTGCCGTCCCGCTACACGCAAATTCAGGTACTAGTATAGTATGGGTATGTCACTGCAAAACTAGGTACACATTGAAAACCTTTGCTGCCGACCCTTTTAGGGCCCTTTTAGTGAAGAAGAGTAGCCTGGGATGTAAAATTATGTATGATGTAAAAAGCTACCAATGCCGCACGCGATTCATCACGTGATGGGGTATTGAACAATCAAATCCTCGCTAATGACGCTTCGACACAATACCTTATCAGTAAGAGCACGCACTAGAGCTCGATCAAGTCCACCTCAGAAAAATCGGGCGGACTCTTCCTATATATGACTCTAACCTTTCCGTCCAGCCCAGTAAACTCGTTGCTAATCCATATATGCTGTGAGAACTCCTTCGTCCTCAAAACTTCGTCATCACTAACCCCAAGATCGTCTCTCGGGATCCAAATCACCGGTCTTCTAGCCCTCAGTGCTTCGTGCTGGAAAGCACGCTGTACGAGTTTGTCGCGTTCGTCAGGGGTTAGATCTTCTATTTCGTCGTTTATGCCCGAGAAGAGCGCTTCGCCTATGGCATTTGTACCTGATCGTTGGGCTTCGACATCTTGCGGTTTGCGTGTATGGCGATGGTGGTGACGGCGCTGGAGTGGAGTGTTAGGGGCTGCGTTCTGAGCAGGAGACTTGGGATTCTTGTTTCGTGAACGGTCTGCCCATGAATTCTTGAGCGGGATAAGATTCCCAACTGCATTTCCCACCGCTCCAGGGACTAGATTCCCAAGGTTTCTAGGATCCAGTCTACCGTGCTTGTGGGCTTCAATGTCCTGCATCTCTATAGACTCCATCTCCCTGTCTTGCTCTGCAGAACGACGCTCGCGCTCTTCCAGAACGTCGTTAATGTCATCGCCTGGTTGCTCGTTCTCGTCCATGGCCCACCGCTTTTCCTGAGCTCTTGCAAACTCCTCGTCTCGCATGACAGCCTCATCTTCCAAAGTGATTGGCAGGTATCTCAGTAATGGCCCAAAGGCCCTGTTGAGCAGCCATTGGAAGAGGATCGTAAGGCAGAGCACAACGATCATGATGATACCTTGTGCTTTGCAAGGCGTACCGTACGCTTCGCCGTTTGCTCTTGCATCTGTCACAAGGAAGAATAAGCCAATTAGGACAAGCTCCATGACATATAGTCCTGTGAACAATTGATTGATAGCTGCTGGGAAGAGCAAGCCACCAGTGTCAAAGCGGAATTTCGTCACGTAGAGCGTGTTATAGCGGTAGACTAGCCAAAAGAGACTAAACGTGATCATGTTGAAAACGAGGATGAGTGGCGAAATAACGGAATAGATCAGACCTGCATCAAATTCGTTAACATGGTCTGACGCATAGCGACTAGTCGGCGGGGATAGTACTGACCAATGCAAGCCAGATTAGTGTACACAGGGAAGAAGGAGCCCCATTGCATATTAGGCAGATTGATCTGTCGCCGCCACTTATCTCGTGCAGTACTGTCTAATAGGGGCGCAAGAATGAACCATTCGATCAGACCCAGAATTTGAACGAGAGCTCCTGCACTGACTGATAAGGCTTGCAGCAGTAAGTAGGAGAAAAAGTAATTCGATGCTTTTGGCAGGTTCTGGGCCAATATGGCCGGAGCACTTTGTGGACTGTTGGCAAGTTGGCCGATGACGGTGGTTATACCAGAGGAGATTGAGACCACGAGAAAGACCTGTACGAAAAGGAAGGCAAAGTAGTACCTTTGCACGCTTAATTCGACAGACATTCCAGTATAATCGCCTTGAGTCTTCGAGAGGAACCGCAAGATGAGGGGTAGCAGAAACAAGAGTAGAGCAAGAAGTGCTTGAGGTAGAATACCCTGGATAATCGCAATGACAATCTTCGGCACCTTGCCCAACCAATTCAACCACTTGTATTGGTCCCTCAGGTAATCGAGATTTGATAGTAGACCAGTGAATGTAACAGGTATTGCCCAGCCAATTACCAATCCGACTATCAAGACAATGACGGCGCCTACCCGGATATATGACTCCCACCATCGAATAGACATGTTATCCCAAATGACATCGTCAGGAGAAATCTCGACAACCCTTGGCGCCATATGCGCTGGGGTGTGGTGGCTGACAGCCTGACAGGCCATGTGTGCGGCCACCTGATGGTTGAATTGTATGAAGGCAGAATTCATGAGCGGATATTTCTCGGGCTCTTGTTGATCCTGCTCAATTTCTAGGTTGAGTCGTGCCACTTCTTTGCGACAATAATCTATCGTATCGACCTTCTTTCCCAGTAATGGTAGGGAAATCATCCATTGCCAGCCAAAGATTGGGAGCCGCATGGTTTCACGATCTTTATCTTTCAGGTATTCCTTCCACAAAGGCTTACCACCATTGGGGTCAAAGTCTTCATTAAAGGCGATGGGGTACTCTTCAGACCTCTTTTGAGCTGCTGTATTCTTTGAGACTTTCGAGTTCTTTCCAGGCTTTTTCGCCATCTCCGGAGCTTCCTGCGAGTCCGGACCATTGATAGTGGCCTGAGGATTACAGCTAGGAGTCATCGGGCTTGGGCGACTGAGTGGAAATTCATCTTCTTCTTGGCCATGAGGTGTAGGACTGGGAATCCCGTAAGGTAGACCCTTCTTACGATTCCAAAATTTTAGCTTCGACAATTGATCCTCGTTCGTTTCCCCACGGCGCTGAGGTATGCGTAGAACATCCGAGTCTCCATTGATTCGAGAGTCCACGACTGCACCGTCAATGCCGAGACCGTGATATTCGCGGTTCAACTGTGACTGTGCATTTACTTTCTCGTCTTGTGAGATACTTGGCCTAACTGTAGTCTCATCCGATGGGTCCCGGACAATAGGGTGTTTATCCCTTAAAGTCGCATCATGAGCCCTATGATCAGCCTCTGGAGATACCGAACGTGAAGCAGAGCCATCCAACCCAAATTGCTGCCTCTGGTTCGTGACTCCCATACTAGTATCTTCTGGCTCAGGGATAAGTCCACCCGTAGTGTTGAGCCGCTCATTCAGCCGGTCGTCAACATCTTTCTCAACATTTCTCAAGCCTCCGAAGATAGTCTTCCCCACAGTACCTATACCGTGACCCACAGCATTTATCCCCTGCCCCAGTAGGGGTATTGGAACCAGAGGCTTCTTTCGTTCCTGAGACTGCTCCCTCGAAGCATCACTAGAAGAGTCAGCTAATGCTTCGTCGATTGTATGCCGTACTTGGTGCGGATCGCCTGAGCTAATCCCATCGGTCTGAGCCATGGCAACACCTTGGTTATAAGCAGCCTTCAATTTGTCTGCTGCCCTTCTTTTCGAATCTTTGCCTTTCTCTTTCTTCGCCTCATTCTTAAGCTTGTCCAACTGAGCTTTCTTCGCATTTCTGATCAGATTCGTTTCAGCAGACTCTAGGGTCTTGGCGAGCTTGTTGCGTAGCTTGACTTTGTCGTTGAGAGCATCAAAGTTCCGGTTGATCCAGATATTGCGGATTCCTCCAGGGAAAACGTCATAGAGACCGTCCAGCGCGTCAAACGTACACCATTTGGTTGGTATTGCGGTCACCAGTACTGTTGTCGCTGAAGCACGTAGTCGATGTTGCGGTGAGGTCAGATAAGCTTGACGCAGACGAATGTAGCCTCTGAGCTCGTCAAAGAAGACGAAACACGCATAAATTACCACTCCGATAGCCAGAATCAGATGGGCCCAATATTTGTTGGTCTTCGTGGGAGGCACATTACCCCAGGCAAACTGGTCTAGCCCTGTAACATTCGTCCAAGGTTTAACATCGAAATTTCCTTTTGCAAAATGCGGACCTCGGCCATGGACATAGTTGAGGGGAAGGAGTATGGGTAATATGACCAGCGCTACGGGCACGAAGATCCTGAGTAGGGTCCTCAGGTACCGCAAGAAGAAATAGGCGTCCAGTCCACATTTCTGTATAAAGTCTGAATTTGAGGTTTTAAAGATGGGGATTATCCATCCGAAAAGGCCTTTTGAAGGCGGCGCGGTGCGCTCACGTTCAGGGACGAGGAAAGTGCGCGGTGTGCTGATGTCTCGTTAGCTGTAGATTTGGCTAGCCTGTGCAGCAATACTCACTAGATTCTGCTGAACCTGCTGTTCAACAGTAGGAAGAGGCCGAACTCAACACCGAAGATGGCAAGGCCAGATACCAGCGAGGAAATGAAAGTAGGAAGCGACTGGCCGCTACTTCGTTGAGCACTCCCAACTGAAGGGCCGTTGAGTAGACCACCCGCACTTGTGGGCGCTGCCATATTCGAACTCGTGGAAGACATGATGCTTTGGACAATTTGACAGCCCGAGCAGGAGCACTCCAAAGTCTCTGAGCATTAGCGCAGTATTAATCAACTACCTGAGCCATCTGTGTAGTCAATGAGCAGAACAATCATCAGTAACATTGGCTCTGGATAGATGTACAAGATGAAAAAGTTGGAACAGGAACATTAGGGAATGGTAAGGCGGTTAGCGGTGCATATCGAGCTAGCAAAACGTGCCTGAATCAAGTCTGTGCTTGATATCGGAATACATACGAAAAAGCAAGGTGTGCGGTGCAAAAACGTGACCTGGTTGGTGGGAGCAACAGGGGTTCCTGCTTGATTGATTGATTGACAGCCGTTGACGCGACTAGACATAATGCCAAGCTTTTTCTATTAATGAAATTAAGAGAATGCATATTGTCAAACCTACACCTACTTTAGTAGCGGCGGCAATCTTAATAGACCAATGAGGTCTTCCAAGTCCAGATTGTATGACGTTCTTAAGGGGAACTACAAGCCCTAGAAGAGTCACCGTATCGCATCACAGAATGTGTGAAGGGTGGACCCACTCAACCCGCGGGACTCCTGCCTTTGGCGCTCAATAGAGCTCCAAGAGCTATCCCGAGAGCCACCCCCACCATTTATGGCTGAGCAGAACACAGAGCCGCAGCGGGGCTCAATCATCCGCCTCAGCGGGGCTTGCGGATGCATTGAAAACTTCTCCAATGTTGCTCCAACCATCCATTAATCATAGATCCGAGATTCTATCTCAGTGCTCGAGGCTCAAGATTGACTAGGTGAGGAGGATCATTCCCCTCACACGTTGTATTCCTCCTGTGTACATCAGCTGCCTCTCGCAATCGTTGGATTGGTCAATTCATGCAAAGTATGACAAAGCCATGACTACGCAAACTTCCAACTCCGACGGACTTGCGTTCGGTCTACATGATCTTTGCGCAATGGTCCGCTGATACTCAATTCCTGTAGGCTCGAGTAGGCTACATTGGTCCGTAGTGCCAATTTTCCAAGCTCAGTTATAGCTCTTACTTTTCGCCTATAACGAACTGTACGGACCACAGAATCTACATCTTTTCTGCTCCTGATACATACATCAAGATGGTCGGACTAGGACCAAGGCGGCGGCCTTCCCGCAAGGGTGCGTATTGCTATATAAGATAGAGCGCATCGCACTGATGGGAAATGTCCAGGGTCTATGGCCGATGTGCCTGACGATCTACTCGAACAAATCAGGTATTTGGAGAAAATATTTACGGTAGACAAGGCGAAGCTGAAGGAGGTGACGACGCAGTTCGTCAAAGAGCTAGAAAAGGGAAAGTCGTCCGTCCTCTCCGACCGGTCACTGGTCCTAACAGCTCTACAGGTCTCAGTGTCGAAGGTGGCAGTATTGTTAGTGAACCCGGATACCCTTATGTCGATGTATCTCTAACGCCTGGCAATAGCCAATGAATCCAACCTGGGTCATGGGTTTCCCTGATGGTTACGAAACCGGAACCTTTCTTGCTTTAGACATGGGAGGAACCAACCTCCGTGTCTGCGAGATAGAATTGCTTGAAGAGAAAGGCGAATTTGACATCATACAATCAAAGTACCGGATGCCCGAAGAGCTGAAGACCGGCACATCCGAAGAGCTTTGGGAATATATTGCCGACTGCATACAGCAATTCATCGAATATCATCACGAGATAGAGAACCTAGAGATTATGGACAAGATTCCTCTGGGCTTCACTTTCTCGTTTCCGGCCACTCAGACGTACATAGACAACGGTGTGCTCCAGCGGTGGACGAAAGGCTTCGACATCTCCGGCGTCGAAGGCAAGGACGTCGCTCCACTCTTTGAAGCAGCAATCGAGAAGCGAAAACTCCCCATCCGGCTCAGCGCGTTGATCAACGACACCACGGGAACCCTCATTGCTTCTGCATACACTGACGACACCATGAAAATTGGCTGCATCTTCGGCACAGGCTGCAACGCAGCTTACATGGAAGACTGCGGCTCTGTCCCCAAAATCGCCTCGTACAACCTCCCCCCGGATATGCCCATCGCCATAAACTGCGAATACGGCGCCTTCGATAACGAACACTACGTCCTCCCTCGCACGCCCTACGACATCATTATCGACGAAGACTCCCCCCGCCCTGGCCAACAAGCGTTTGAAAAGATGATCGCAGGCCTCTACCTCGGCGAACTCTTCCGCCTCGTCCTCGTCGACCTCCACGACAACAAAGCCTGCAAAGTCTTTCCTGGGCAAGACATCACCAAGCTCAGAAAGGCATACACCCTCGACTCCTCCTTCCTCTCCGCCATCGAACTCGACCCCTTTGAAAACTTATCCGAAACAGAAGACCACTTCCACCGCGAACTAGGTATCACTACCACAAAACCGGAACGCGAACTCATCCGCCGTCTCGCCGAACTCATTGGCACCCGCGCCGCCCGCCTCTCCGCCTGCGGCGTAGCTGCCATTTGCACGAAGAAAAACATCACGACCTGCCATGTCGGCGCTGATGGAAGTGTATTCAATAAATATCCTCACTTCAAAGCCAGAGGAGCAGTAGCATTGAGGGAAATTCTAGATTGGGAAGATGGGGTGCCGGATCCAATCAGTATCCTAGCGGCGGAGGATGGGAGTGGCGTTGGGGCGGCGTTGATTGCCGCGTTGACTATTAAGAGGGTCAAAGCAGGGAATTTGGCGGGTATTAGGAATGTGGAGGGGATGGTTTAGGACCCGGGAAACTCGTGGGTAAATATGTGGTGGGTATATTGAGCCCTGGTTTCGGGACGACGTTTAGATATATAGACTTCAACGATGAGAATGACGCTATTCGAAAAGTTATGAGCATTCTCTTTTCTCCATTTTGGTAATATCTGATGGCAGTGAAGGGCTAGCGAGCCATACCTCTGCTCGACTGGAATAGAAGCCAGACTTTTCTGCTCTCGTCCCGAGCGAACTGGTAGGCTTTACTTACTTTGTCTGTACGGTGAATCATAGACTTCCAACTCTTTCCAGCAACCAAGTCCTCTATTCCCTCCCCAATCAAAGCTGAAGAGGTCGGCTAAGTAATCTCATAGTAATAGATCAAGCAAGGCATAGCAGCTTGGATCACGCTCTCCCACTTTTCGACATATCGCTAATCTCTCTACCCTCTTATCTCCCACAACCTAATCTTCCCCTGCTCGTTCCCCACAGCCAACAACCCCCCGTCCGCGCCCCACGCCACACTCGTAATCCGCCCCAACGGCGTCGCACTCGTCGGCCAATTCCTATAAACAGTACAACTCGGCAAATGCACTAACCTCAATGCGTCCCTCTTCCATCGACTAGCCATGCAGAGTAACTGTCCGTCTGGGGAGAAATGTAAATGCGAGGTAGGTGTCGTAAGCTGATCGAATGCTCGTACAGGTTGAGGCCGTGGGGGGATCTTCTCGGGAGAAGTCCAGAGGCGTCGGTCGTAGATGTTTACTATACCGCTGGAAGAGCCGACTGCGATCCACCTGTCTCCGCCTAGATGCTTAGGGCCAGTGCCGTGCCCGCCCAGAGCGACGACTGTGGTGCCTACCGCGCCTTCGTCTATCCAGCGGGCTATAACTCGTTTTTCGCGGCCAGACCATTCAATGGCTTCGCCTCCCTTGCCGAGGACAGTCATTCCTTCGCCGTCGCTCCACCAATCGAACTCTGCGACGCCGCCGTTGCCTTCGACGCGGGCTTCCGCTACCCATTGACATGTATTAGCGTCTAGGATGTTTATGATACCACCGCCTTTTCTGCTGGAGCCAACGAGACCGATCCAACGGCCACAAGGACTAAGTTTGAAGCGCTCCATGCTGCGCTGGGTGTCCGTGTGGCCCATTATGCGGGAGATTTTTTCGACTTTGCCGGACGAGAGGTCCCAGATGTGGAAATAGCGGCGTCGGCCGGAGAAGAATATTTTGTTGCCGGTTGGAGGGTGGAAGAGGGATGTTGTGAGGGGGGTGGAGCGGAGATGGAGGGTTGTGAGG
>NAPT01000667.1:0-16146 GCA_002927785.1 Cladonia uncialis
GAGGGGAACGGGGGTGAATAGGGAGGGACAGGTTAGGAGTAGTGGAGACGGAAGGAATGAGAGCTGGAGAAAATATGTTTTGTGGGCGCCTGTTGGGCGGGAAGGGATGGCGAGGAGGGTGTGGGTGCAGAGGAAGGTGGTGGAGTATCAAGAACCGATATATGAGAGTTATTGAAGGATGGTTGTAGACGAGTGGGATTAGTGGATACTGGATGGCCTCTAGAGGAGCTCTTGAGTGCATAATGTAAGACGAGCATCGCGAATAAGACTGATTTGGGTGGGTCTGGAGCTTGTCTCAAGTGGTTCTCGGGGGCTTCTAGCGGCATTGATGGGAGGGAGGAGAGCGAATAAAACTGATTTGTTGAAGTCAAGAGGTCGTTTCATACTGTTAAGAGGGGGTGAAAAGCGACTATGCGCGCCAGCGACATGGATGGATGGACTTTGAAACGTAGGGCCAAGCCTAGTTTTTTCGAATGAGAGTGAAAAATTCCATTGTAATGATTCTTTTCCCAAGGTCCTTTTTTTCGTGCTGACGTATGTTCACAGCAAAGGGATCGAACCAAAAGACGCAGCTGATACCACAGCGATGCTGGTATCGACACTGCTCGTTTTCACCTCACACCTATTACTTTCGGCATCACAATCGCTAGGAGCAAATTCAACCTCACCAGTGATACTACCGTTCTCAACAACAACAACAACAACGACAACAACAACAACAACCACCTCGGCGGCCATAGAACCAAGCGTGCTCTGCTACGACGTGCCCCAACCCAGCGCCAGCGCCTCCTACGACGACTGCCGCCAACTCCTCGCAATCTTCAGACTCGACCATCCCAATACGTTTTGGTACACGCTCGTGCACACGAGACCCACAAACCCACAAGAAATCTGGTGTCCATACTCCCTGAAGCAGGGGACTTGTATGCTCTGGCTCGACTTTGATGAACGCGTTGTTCAGCAGCCGCTGGTCTATATTGGCGTTGTGAATCAGTGGGGAAGTAGGTTGAATATGATGTGTGTGAGGAATAACATGGGGAGTGGGGGTAAGGTTATGCCGTTGGGTATGGATGGAGGTGTGGGGTTGAAGTTGATGAGGTATATGTGACCGCGGATACTAAGGATGATGATGTTACGGATTTTGTTGACTTGAAAATGAGATGTGCAATGCTTGAGGTCGAGGAAAGAGGTGGAGACAGTTGATGCAATTGGTTTGATTTGTCGATTGCAGATTTTGCAGCGTAGCATATGGTGCATGGTAAGCGAATAGAGTAGAGAGATATCATAGTCGTCCTAGATAACGACGACATAGATCATAGCCTGTAAGCTACTAGAAGAAAATTAGAAAATGAAAGAACAAAAATACATTTCCTGATGCCTGTGAAGGAGCTGGTCTCTCCCACCTCCAACGCTCAGTATCATGGGAACGATATTGACAATGCCAAAGCATCTACTTCTCCAAATAGTCGAAAATAGTATATTTGACTGGATTTTGCACCTAAATCTTTCTGTTAAAGGGGGGGCTGTAGCCTCGGATATTGGTTGTCTGAGGGCAAGGGACTTAAGCCGCATTTCAGTCCCGTACCTACCCCGGAATTAGTAGCCGCTAACGCCGGCTTCAAGATGCAACGATGATGTAAATTCACAACCTCTTGCAGATCCATTGCAGGCTCAATTATAAATTAATGCTGGAGCTGCAACTAATTTCAATGTTTTGTTCAATCTATGAACCATCTCAGAGCTTCAACTCGAGTTCTGACATCTATGTCCCAAACGGAGACTCACACATCGTCGCTCTGAGTTCCACAATCAGGTACCGGAAGATTCGCATCAACCATGGAGTACACACGGTGCGCAATGGCCTTCCGATCACTCGACCCCATTGCTCCAGCTAACCTCCCTCTCAGCCTCGGCGACTCAGGTCTCAAGATCTCAAAGGTCATCCTGGGTGCCATGTCCTACGGCTCGCCCGAGTGGCAAGAATGGGTGCTTGACGAAGAACACTCCCTCCCTCTTCTTGAACACGCCTACAAAGTCGGTCTGAACACATGGGATACCGTATCACGCCCCCCGCTTCTTTCCTTCTGTGCATTTTTCCCAACTGGCTAACTATTCCTTGCGGGCTTCCAGGCTGACGTCTACTCCAACGGCCGCTCCGAAGAAATAATCGGCAAAGCCCTTAAGCAGTATAACATCCCCCGCCAAAAGATCGTAATCCTCTCTAAATGCTATTTCGGCGTCTCCACCTCTGGCGCCCAACCCCGCATCTCTGCTATGGCATCCAACGACGGCGAAATGGTAAACCAAGTTGGACTGAGCAGGAAGCATATCCTCGATGCGGTGGATAGGAGTGTAGAGCGGTTGGGTACGTATCTTGATGTATTGCAGATCCATCGGCTGGATCGGGAGACTCCGAAGAAGGAAATTATGAAGGCGTTGAATGATGTGATTGAGAGTGGGAAGGTGAGGTATATTGGGGCGAGTAGTATGGCAGCGTGGGAGTTCCAGTGGTTGCAGAATATTGCGGAGCAGAACGGATGGTGAGTTGTGCCTGGGATGGGGTTAGTTGGACGTTGCTAACGAAGGGGGCAGGCACAAGTTCATCTCGATGCAGAACTATCATAACCTCCTCTATCGAGAAGAAGAGCGCGAAATGATACCCTACTGCCGCGCCTCCGGCGTAGGATGCATCCCCTGGTCCCCCGTCGCGCGCGGCGTCCTAACACGACCTTGGGGTGAACGCTCCACCAAGCGAGAAGAGACTGACAATTTCCTCAAATCGCTAATTCGAAGTCGAGAGACGGAGACGGATAAGGCGATTGTGGATCGATTGGAGGAGGTGGCGAAGAAGAGAGGCGTGGGTATGGCGCTGGTGGCTATTGCGTGGAGCATTAAGCAGAACGGTGTGAATCCGATTGTGGGATTAGGGAGTAAGGAGAGGATTGATCAGGCGGTTGAGGCGGTCAAATTTGAGTTGAGTGATGAGGAAGCGAAGTATTTGGAGGAGCCGTATATGCCGAAGCAGATTCAGGGATACTGAGTGGTGAACAGGTTCGCTGAGTTAATAACATCGTCAGCGAAGCGGATCTGCTTCGAAAGCAGGACACATGTATGATATGGAGAGAGACATGGACACTGATTATAGTACAAGTACATTAGCATGTATCTCTCGCTCTTAACGCCTACTTAAATTTGCTGTACACAACCGCAATGATCAAGATAACCAGCACCGTGATGATCGCAACCGTTATAATCCGATTTGTAGCCATCCTATGATCTCATTAGCCCAACCTCACCGCTACACAGCAATAGGTGTAAGTGACAATATACCTACGTGCCATCCCCCTCAACGTCTTGACACTCCGATCCACATATCCCTCACTCTCCAGCAGCGTCTGTCTCGTATGCTGAATCGTTTCCCTCTGCACCTGCAAATCCGCCAGCGTGCCCCGTCCAATATCCTCCGTCTCATGTGCAATCCTCTGACTCTCTCTCAGCCGCTGACTACTCCTATCCAGTCTCTCTGTTCCGGAAAGCAATTGTTGCCGCTGCTCGAGTTGCTCATCGCCACCAGGGTTGTCGGAGTAGCGGTTTCCGAAAAGGGCTTTGCGGTCGTCGGAAAGGGATTTCAGTTTGCGTTTGGAGGCGTCGAGGTCGGTTTCGTAGTTGCGGAAGCGGGGGTTGATCCGGGAGCGGGTCGTGGAGGGGATGTTTTGTTTTTCAATGCGCATTTGGTCGAGCTGGAAAAGATTTAGTAAGGCTCCATTGTCAGGTAGGTTCGCTGTAGCGTAGAGTGTTGAGCATCACATACTAGTTCATTTGCTTCCTCGACTGCGCGCTCTGCTAATCGTACGGCTGATTTTCTGGGCTCGCCGGATAGCTCTGTGATTTGATCAAGCTTCTGGTTGAGCTCTGCCTGTACCAGCTTGAATTCGGATTCATAGCTGCTGAAAAGCTCGGAGCCGGCGTCTGTGTCGAGGGGGTTCGCCATGCTGGAGGAAGGGGACGATGACGGGTGCCTGTTAGGCGGGCGCCAATGTGTGAGGGTTTGGGGTGATGTTTTGGACTATTAGAAGCGGATTGCAATTGTGGTGATTTTCACTGGATGATAGGCAGTAGAAAGATTGATGTAGAACCTCGTGCTGATGCATGTATTGCGTACTGAAGATGGCGCAGGGTGTCGTAGTTGTTGTTTCTACCATAGTAGGTCTTGGCACAGCCCTGCCGAAGAAGGACCGATCCGCCCCTTAAATTCCTCCAATGTCTGTTATGATGAACGCATCGTTGTCAAGAACGAATACGAGAAGTCTAGCTCGGGCCCAATTGGTTGATTTTAGGTGGTTTCTCTCCTCTGGTCTCTTAATGTCTAAGTTTTCGTTTCATTCCTGGAGAGCTTTTAGATCAACCTGTCAGCATTTTGTTTGGTAGCAATTTGTGGTCTCATTCAGTCTTTGTGATCTTTATAAACCGTCGGACCATCTATTGAATATATTTTATTGGCAACCTACTTTATGTTGCAAGATAGAAAGAGAGTTGCCATCGTAGGCAGTGGATGCTCTGGTATCGCAGCATTATGGGCCCTCAAACGGACCAACCACGAAATCCACCTGTACGAAGCTGAGGACCGGCTCGGGGGCCATACAAATACGGTCTCTTTCAAAAATGGGGACAAAAAGGTCAACGTTGATACAGGGTTTATTGTTATGAACAGCGCCACTTATCGTTGGTCAAACCCATACCAATCCAGTTCAGCCACTGGCTTACGGTAGCAGCGAATTTCATAGCCTTCTTGAAGGAGATAGGCATATTTCCGGTGCCAACGGATATGACATTCGGTGTGTCTCGTGATCAAGGACTTTTCGAATGGTCCGGAACCTCGCTGTCCTCCATCTTTGCTCAGACATCCAATATCTTCCAGCCACGGATGTGGCAGATGATATTCGATATCATTCGCTTTAATCAATTTGCGTTAGATCTATTATCCGAGGAAGTTGAGAGTGAAGTAGATCCGACTGGAGCAAATGGGATGGCAGCAAACGGAAACGCAAAAGCTCCTGGGGAAGCTCCGAGACAAACAACTATCGCAGAATACTTAGATCAGGAAAATTACTCTGAAGCATTCCGGAATGATTACCTGATACCAATGACCGCTTCAGTATGGAGTACAAGCCCTGACAAAGCTTCTCTCGAGTTTCCTGCTATTACTCTTGTCCGATTTATGTGGAATCACCATCTTCTTAGCACCGTAGCTGCGCGTCCCACATGGATGACGATCATTGGTGGATCTAAGCCGTATATTGATGCTGTAATGGCTGATTTTCCGGGAGATAGAGTACACTTGAGGACTGGCATTAGATCACTGAACATTCGGGATGACAAGCGAATCATTCTCCAACGACAGGACAGCAAAGAAGACGTATTCGACCACGTGATTCTGGCGACGCACGGGGATCAAGCTATGGACATCATCCGTGATGTGGCCTCGCCCTTAGAGACCGAGATCATGTCGGGCTTCAAAACGAGTAAGAACACGGCAGCACTCCACTCAGATCTTTCTGTAGGTCCTCTTCATTTAATGGTGGCCCATGCCCTTTTCAATCTCACTCGACTGCAACCGTTCCACCTCTATGGGATCCTAGTCTTTGGTGAAACAAGATCGAGAAAAGCGCCTTTGCTGACGGTGGTTAGCTTATGCCTAAACGTCCTATTGCCTGGTCTTCTTGGAATTATATCACCACCTCTCCTTCGCCGATAATTGCCCCCTCGGTGTGCTTGACGTACTGGATGAACCTCCTACAGCACATACCCAGCAAGGATTTTGGTCCTGTGCTGGTCACTCTTAATCCCTTACACCCACCCGCTAAGTCTTTAACCCAAGGGACCTGGACCTACCATCATCCACTGTACAATGCCACATCAATACGCTCTCAAAATCTCTTGCCAAAAATCCAGAATACCAGAGGGATAAGCTATGCCGGCGCTTGGACGAGGTATGGTTTCCATGAGGATGGTTTCTCGAGCGGCTTGAAGGTGGCCATGGATCATCTGGGTGCAGAGCTGCCATTCGAGTTTGTTGATTCCACTTTCTCTAGAGGCAGAAGACCGGTGCTTGGTTGGAAGGATTATTGTGTCCGGGGGTTTATCCGATTGGTGCAGTTGATTCTTTTCGTGGTAGCTTGGCTGCGAGGTTGGGCGACTAGGGAGGTCCAATCAGGATCTCGCCAGAAGAAAGTTGCTTGAACAGAATGATAGCCATTTGGTGGGACCATGATCGCGGGCCACGACCCGACGGAACGAGTTGGAGAAGTGAATGCAGCTGCTGATCAATGAATTGAAGAAGTGAATGCAACTGTTGATCATCGAATTGGAGAAGTGAATGCAACTGCTGATCAACGAGTTGGAGAAGTGAATGCAACTGCGGATAGCACCCAGCCAGCTTCCGGCTGCCTAATGCCTGATCTTCCCCATAGCATGTGGAGTGTGGTCATTGTGCTTCGGGGAGCGGACGAGTTCGGACTTGTACATGCATATGACTTGCTTGACAACAAATGTACTGCCGCCTCATAGCTTGATCTCCTCTTGTGGTGGTACCATGATAGATCGTAGGTACCAGGATGAGTCAGGCATCGAGAATGCGCGTGATCCATCAACAGTAGCCAGCCTTTTCCAGATACCTTCCGGTGGAAACCATTCTCAGACGCTGAATAGAGGTCTATGAATCAGACATGCAGCATGCATGTCGCACGTTGACGGCACCCGGGAAACTTCTGGTCTTCGTGGCTTGATATTGCCTGGTAATAGAGTGATGAATTTCTATATATATAGCGGAATACGTCGGTTAAGTGGAATCCGTGTGACGCATTCACAGTAACCAGGTTATTCCTAGGCATCTCACGCCTTGATTGCCACCGATAGGTTTCATATGCTATGATACCGGAGAGGTTTCTATAAGTGTGCATTTGTCGGTAGCAGAAGGCAATTCTTTTGCCACTTTCATGCTGATCTTTCCTCTTATGAGACAGGGAGTTTGGCTAGATTTGGAAATTTAGGCACTGTCATCTGGTAGTTGCATGGTCCTGCACCTGAAAGACCAGGATCTTCACGGAAAAATGTACACTTCCTACAGCATGGTCCGTTATGCAGACGATAGACCATAAAAATCCTGGGATGCACGATCTCGCACCAGGGCAACCTGCACTATTTCCGGTCTTTAGTGTCACCTGTGTTCGTTACGCGGCCCAGCATGGCCCAAGCAACAGTGCATCCACCCGAAGTGCGCACATCATGCTTAACATCTCTGTGGAGAGAGGTTTACATCATTGACTGGGTCCTTCATTATAAAAGGTTGTCCTCCCTGACTCTTGTCTTGCTTTCAGCAACACAAGTTCCGTAATTCGCATTGAACCAGAACATATCCTTCGACAGGCAAAAAATAACCTTCGATATGCAGAAGCAAACGCTCGACACCAGCCTCCTTTCTCTGATGGGTGGTTGGCCATTGCACATGCATATCGACGGAGATAGGGATAAACCTATACGCTGCCTGGCCACGGATTGCCCGCATACGTTCAAGACTAACAACGAAATCCGGACCCAAGTAAATCACTACAAATACTCATTCAAAGAGCCCGAGCGTCTCCCGATCCAGCATGGCATTCTGTTTAGAATGCACACCTTGAACAGATGTCTGGTATGCGGAATCAACTTCGTGTACTCCGATGCTCGCATTTTATTCCATCACATCATCACGGAGCATGGAGACGAAGAAGACATGTCAAAGATCCAAGGATTCCTAGTACATGTGAGGAAATTTCCTGACCGATTTCTCAGTAACTCAGTAATCGCGAGAGAGTTCCGGAGAGAAACCTTCAAAGTTGCGTTCGAACATCTGAAGCTGCAATTGACAACGGGGCCCTTCTGGGCCGATTTCAAGACATTGATGGGCTATCGCGATCGTGTATTTCCGGAAGACAAGCTCCGCGAGGTCTTGACAGTACCGAGTGAGATCGAATTCTTCCCTATTAGCCCAGCCGCTTTTCTACTTCACTTGCAATATGATAGGAACAGGAGTTTCTTCACGGAGAAGCAATGGTATGACCTACTGAAAGCTTTGCAAGAGCTCTACCGTAAGGGGGCAATCTGAGATGGGACAGAGCCAATGATAGTCTTCTCGGCTCAAGAGCATAGATCGACATGCTTAGATGGAGGCAAGGGTTGGTACGTGGTAGCGGGACGGGATGGCGGGACACACTCATTAAAGCTGCACAATGGTGAATGATATTTTTGGGGCGGGCTTTCGGTAATGACAGATTGGAGCAAGCAACATGAAATATGCCTGCTAAAATGTACACTAATACCTTTTCGGATTCTTAAATGGACTTGGGCTTCGGACACAAAGGTATGCTGTCGGAGCATGCAACATGCACGGGTAGTCTGTACCCCGTAGATCATTACACCTAGCCATCCACACACTGCACGCTACTGCTGCAAACTTGACCCAAACACTCTCTCCTTCCACCACTCAACCTGGTCACAGCATCACACATGCCTGCTGCTCGCTCTAATTCTGGCTACTCGCCTATGGCTTGTTATCTGCGTGCGTCTCTCTAGCCGTCTACCTCACCTCTTTTAGGGCGTTAAGCTATTTTTATAACTTGTTAGCACATCCGCCGCAATCTCAGCCTGAGACAAGGACAGCCTCACTTCAAATCAAAACCCAACCCTCCCCCCAAGATCCCTTTGATCGCGGCTAAATGTAACTGGACGACTGCCGTAATCTCGATCGAACGATACACACTCCACAATCCAGCTTACCCCAACTACCAGCGCTTTACCCTCTCATTCTCCACCTAGGCAATCATCACACCCCACACAATACACCACTCCCCAATACCTCTACCATCAACCCAAAGCAAAATTCACCTCACTCAACCCATGCGACTACGCACGCAAACATAAACGACAAAACCCGTGTCTATTACTCCATATAACAATATTCCCTACCCTCGAAATTACCAAACCAATCCCGCAAACGCAGCCAGTACATCTTCCCACTGACTGATAAGAAATCGCCCCATATTCAATGCTGAGCATTTCCACGCATCCACAGCACCCCCGCCCGTTTCAGCTTTTCCTCGGTATCTTACTAAAAGTATCAGATGAGCGTAACGCAGATATTACGAGCCATTTCAAGCAAATGGTGAATGAAGAAGTAGCCCAAACTGCGATCTTCAAGCGAAATGCAAGGTGGTTGTGGAATTGTAGGGTTGGTGGGATGTAGGGGAGAGGGTGATTGATAATGGATACGATTCAAATTCCGAAGATCATCATCAGCTTTGAAATAGTAGGCTAGGGTTGATTGGCGGGATATATATCTGGAGAAGGGGGGTAGATATATGTTTTTGATATGCATCGACTACTGACTTTGATGTCGCTATGGTATAGTTTTCGTGTGGAAGTTTGTATATATACAGAATTCGAATATGGATTCTAAGTGTATACGATTTTTCGTTTAGTCGCACACGAAAGGGGTTAGATGTCGCCGATGCGTTCGAGCTTTGAAATATTCCGACGGATTGGCTCCATTCGCTTCATGAAAACAGAGAATATGTGTACTCTGAGTTGGAGAACCACTGAATATTGAGGATTTTGTGTTCGCTCTTTGACTTTAATAATAAAAACTCCGTTAATGGCTTCTATTCCTTGGTATTAAGTTCCCACAGGCCGAAAAAAATACATCTAAAAGATATTTTCTCACGTAAGTTCGCCATATCGCTAACCGAGCATCGAAAGAAAGAATGCAACTCTCCACGTCCACAGCGACCATATGCTCAACCCCGTCAACCCATCACAAGTACCACAAATCAACCCTTGTTCAACTCCCCCCACCAATTATTGAGTTCCGTATGACGTCCCCTTAATCGCCGTCTTCATCTTCGGCATCACAACCCCTTTTCCCCACCACCCCTCCATCGCCTCCTCCATTCCCTCCGGCACATTCTCATACTCAATTGTCTCGCCCGCCTCCGGCTTCCACTGCAATTGCCTCAAGATCCAAAATTCCCCTTCCGCTTCGATATACTCCTTTGCCGTTTTCGGCCGATCGGTTGCCTGGTACCAGATACAGTAGACACCGCACAGAGCTTGCTGTACGGGACAATCCTTCTTGTGGATGGGAATGTAGTCTCTGGTGAATTCGAGTGTGATCAGGCGAACCTTGTCGGCAGATTTTTGTTTGGCCTTTTCCGTGAGAATGGGGGGAATGTGATATTCATGTTCGTTGAGCTGGCGAGGCGGGGCGTTGCGGAAGTAGGAGGTTTCTATCCTCTCAGATTTGCCGGCTAGGTCCATACAGAGAACTGAAATGGGGTGTTCTTCACTGACGTGGGTTTCTTCGCTGGTGTCGATTCCTTTGGTAGATTTGTGGGATTTGTGGAATTTGAAAGGCATTGCTGGCGGTCAGCAATGGGATTGCTGGGCTGTTGGTGGATAAATTGATGTGACAAATCGAAGGGGTCAATATTCGGCTATTTAAACGGACTACTCGGATCTATTCGGATATGTGTCGATATTTGGAGCTTCTTTCCCAGCAGAATGATTGGTAATCTCTGTGTTCTGCTTTGCCAAGCCCTCCGGACAGTATCGAGGAAAGAGCTCTGTTCCGCAAATGGGTTTTGCTTAATCGGTTTTGGTTGTCCTCGTTATGATGGGTAATATGAAGAGTACTCTGGAAGTAGCTGATGGTAGAATGCTGAAAGGTGCGAATCGATGGTTGGTGGTTAGGCTGAAATAGTGCCGAGGTGTAACGAGGCTGCAGGCTGCGCCTTGCCGGGCGGCTGCAAGGCACACTGCTCCTACGCCACACCTAAGCGTTTGACATCGCTCAGCTGAGACCCCTCTTTTCATGACAAACGTTATTTCTAGGAATCTGTTTATTACAATGCTTAGCTCGCTCGAAAACGAATGCCAGTTTTTATTAAACACCACCAGCATCAAATGTCTTATTAGAGCGTACACATACATTGCTAGTCGGCTAAGCTGATCCAAACTCCATAATTGGTTTATCATTAATTGTGGGTAGTGCGACGATGTTTTGACGCGATGCATAATAGCTTGATGCTTGGGAATCCGTCTGAGTCTGCTTGAGTTGCTCTAGCTAGATCTGGCTAGACTGGAGGAATTATAGCCGAGGGCCGGAGGAACTTCTGACTCTTGCACTGATGGTTAGAAGAGCCTCTTTGTCCAATAATCCGTCTAAATCTCCTCCAAGACGGCATCTGGCCCGGGAAAGTCCAGGATACGACGTGCCTCAATACATAATATTGCATCTTCTGTTATCTTCGGACTGGAAACCTTGATACGTCGTAGACCTCGCATACTGGCAAGGAGCTCATCACGCTGGCACAAGCGCTGCCGATCCTCGTAGGGATGTTGGCCAAACCAGCAAAAAGCGCATATCGGCCAGCTTTCAGAGTGCATCTGCAGGCAGCCAAAATGAATACTTTGAATGGTTTCCCACCGGCGCGGTAGAATAGTTGATGAGAGATATACAAATAGAGGCCAGTGGTAGAAACTGAACGTGTTGCCACTGTAGAGAATGTCGATGGCTTCTGTGTAGCTGCAATGTTATTAGTCCTGGTAAAGCTGGTAGAAAATGCTAGAGTTCTGCTTACATTCTCCTACAGCTTTGCAATAAAGGTAACAGATTGCCATCTCTCCCCTGTATATCGGGCCGCGGCGACCCAACAGTGTGTATGTTGGAATCGCTGCTTTGATCTCCATCGTGGTCTTTCAACCCCCGGCATCTGACATGGCCCAACTTTCTCTTCCGTTTCGTCACTATATGAACAAAAGGTACCGGTCCACACAACACTTCTTTGTAGATCATTGTCCGCACCTCGGCTGGCAATTTCGAGAAGAATGAGGATTGTGATTGATCATAAGTCTTCTGTCTTCGTCTTCCGAATATGTCTTTGGTGTCTTCGTCTAGTGGGATCGGTAAAGTAAGGGCACGCTTCCGCTGTACGGGAAGTGGTAATGGCGGACCGTGCTTTCTATAATCGTTTCGACGCTTTATATATTTCTTGGTCTCTTTCCCACCGTATGCGACAACCTCCCAGACGAAAACAAATGGCAGGAGGAAAACAATAGCAATCACCTCAACAACTTCAGAACTACGCCTGCGCGCCATGCTTATGTTCATCAGGACGATATTGATGGTGTATTACCCAGAAATATTAGAGTACTAGATTAATCGTGCTTTTCAGTGGCTCCCAGTGATTAGGTGTAGAAGTCGTAAGATTGAAAAATCAAGGCGATGCTATAGGGCTTGAAACTCTAGCTAGCGAAGCAAAGAATTGCAGAGTCTTATAAGTCCGCGCGCGGCAGCTTCAGTATGCAACAGCCTGTGCAAAAAGCTTCTGATGGCCAGAATGTTCTACAATTCTGATTCGGTAGGGCTCTTTGAATGATGATTTGGTCAAATATGTGACGTACGGGATCTTGGCAGGGCTGGATTTCAGAAGCAGCGAAACAGTGCTCGAAAAGCGCTTGAAGATGGAATGATACAGAGAACTTTGGCATAATCAATCAAGAGCCCGATGATCATGCGCCGTGGTGGTCGAAGGATGGTGAACTTTGTTGTTGGTTTGATTCTGGGTGAGGAAGCGTGTTGCTTGCAAGCTACTTTTGCTGACTAAGCTACATGACTAATCGCACCTTTCGTCTCTATTGAAGAGACAAATTATATTGACGAATGTTGGTCATTTATCATGATGATGAGATCTCCACTATCCTAGAATAGCAGTAAATAGTAAAAGCAATATCCCCAAACCAGCTCCCACAGGAGCCTCAATATGGCTACTAACTCACAATTCACTACCCGCGAGGTTGCTCTCTTGCTTTGCCATCAAGAGTCTTTTCTTATTCGGCAGTTCCAGGACCATCAGTTGCATTGGATAGTCGTGGAAGCTAGCCTCATACACTTACAACTACCTCATGGTTAGGAAATCTAGCCTCGTACTCTAGCGCTAATCTGACGCCCCGACCGGGCTCAATCTTGACGTCCCAACATCTTTCTCCACCTTTCCTCATAGCGGCGGTCGCTTTGCCCCATTTCTCTGCTGCTTTCCCCACCTGCACTATAGGTGTACCAGTCTTTGCAACGTCGCCCTCGTTCCGTAGCCCCGAGGTTTGAATAACTTCGACCTTTAGACGCTCATCCTCGCTAATGGGAATCTGGTCATACACAGCGCCTTCTAAGGCACGGTTGGATTTTGTGTTTGTGATCGTACAGACGCGGGTATATACCCCACTACCTTCCGTATGAAAGACGCCTGTTTGTCTTCGTTTCACGACAGGTTTGCTGTAGGTGACGGTGACGCTCGGATCAACACCTAGACCCAGACTGAATGTTTCGCCTGCACTGCACCGTGGGATGTCCGTATTGCCAAGAAAAGAACCGTCAAGCGTAAGCCCGACGTGGCCTTTGAGAAGAGCGATAGATAAGGTATTCCGGAAGCGGGCTTTGAGGAAGGCGGCTGCACGTAGCTTTGGGACCATAACATAGAGAAGTTGAATATCCTTTAAGGTAATCGAGGCAATTTTTTGCCGACGCGCAGTGTGACTAGGTGAGATGGTGCGCAAGCCTGGAATATCGTAGGTAGCGGTCAGCCCGGACTCAGCCCAAGTAGATTCTTGCGTTGCAAGTTCCGGAATATCAGGTATGATAGTCTCTGCGTTGCCTCCAAATGACTCGTCCTCGGTCTCCTGGATCACGTTTCATCTAGCCCGCCTAGGGGCCCCTGGAACAGACGGCAGCATTGCCTGAAAGAAGCTGCTTGGACCAGACTCTCCCATTTGAATTTGCTGCGGTTGCTGTTGCTGTGGAAGGAAACTCTTGCCCCGAGTGACAGGACCAGAAGGCCCGCAACCCATGAGAACCGTATCAGCAGGTGCAGGAGGCGGAATGACGCGGTCGACCCCGAAGAGCATGTGACGGGGTTCGCTACTTTTGCTAACAGTATCAACGTGTACTTTCCGCTTGTAGTCCATCTCATGTGTACTAACTAGCGCTCCGCTGGAACTGTCGGTTTGAGATCCTAACATCTTACTTAGACGAATATGCCAAGTCGTCAGGGATGGGATAGGCTGTCCCAGGCCTTGGAATGAGGTTTGTGATGTGGACAAGGTGACCTTCGCATCCTTCCATGTCTCTGAAGTTGTATTGCAAAATTCGGCACGATAGACAAGATTGCCAGATCGGGTTGGCGTATTAAGGCTCAGATCGTAACGAGGGAGCCGGAAAGCTGAGGACGTTATATAAGAAAGGGAGAGCGATATTTGGCAGGAGGCTGGAGAGACCTCCGGAAGTGGCTTTCCGAGACTATCAATAGAACCGCGACGCGAAGAAGCAGGCGTCATCTCAGAATTGGTGTCTAGGCTTAGAACCACACGAAAGACCTTCCTTGGCCAAAATTCGATTCGTTCATCTTTGATTCTTCACTTCGTGGCTAGCTTCTCTTGACGAGCTCGACGTTTCTTCTCTGCCAGCTTTGCTTTCTCTTTTCGTACTTTCTCTTGTTTTTTGGCAGCGGCATTAATGGCCTTGGCCTGCTTCTTCAGGAGTTTACGGTACTCGAACGTCAAGGCCTCGAACCGGGCTTCGCTAGAGAAAAGATCTTCGAACGTCTTCTGCCGCTCCTCATGATAGGCACGCATACATGCTTCAAGGTCCTTGGGGCGATCCTTTTCCAAGCTTCTGCCATAGCTCTCTAGCATTGCAAGTCGACTAGTAGCAGAAGCCTTTTTTTCCTTGGCTTTTTTCAATGCATTAGTGGTCTTTCTGACCTCCCCTTCGAGAGGTTTGATCATGTCAGACTCAGTGTCGGACTCTGCTTGCTCGTCAATAGAGTCTCCGGCACCTTCATCATCTGAATCTGACGAGTAGACGTCGTCGTAGTTTTCTTTGTTAGGAATAAGCTCGACCATCATGTCAGTAATAGTCGCGGGACCTTTCCCATCGACCTTGATTGAGCTCTCATCCGCAGTAGGTGTAACGCCGTAGATGGTGATCTCATTCGCACCAGGCTTGAACTTAAAATCAGTGGAAGTGTACTATGAACTTGGTGAAACTCAGCTTACTTTGAGGGTGATCTCATCGATATCTCGAGTTATCTGAGCTCTCGTGGGGTAGAGGGTTACACTGCGAGTCAGTAGATTCCGGATAGCAAATTCTTGTTTGTAGATGTTCTCTTCGGCCATAATGACCGTAGAATAATGGAGAAGGACGGCAAAGCGGACACGATGAGGAATGTTATGGCAGTGGATTGAATGACAAAACTCTCCAAATTGGTGGGATTATGATCAGGTGCAGCAAGAAGGGACATAGGCAGGGCGGACTCGGTGGTATGCAGTATTAATGAGGGTTTCCAGGCAGCAGACTGGTTGATACGGAGCAAGGCAGCAGACTATGCTGGTAAAAATCACGTAATAGAAAAGGTAGCAAGCACGGGGGCAGCAGGCTGCGTTTCGCCAGCACTTCGCAGCATTGAATACGATGAGGTCAGCGTCAATAGAGTCTGTTAGCTTAATGAAGCTATGGCAGAAGCAGAAATCATGTACTCATCTTGCCTCCAACTTTGCAGTCTCAGCTCCAGCTTCAGCTCCAGCTTCAAAGAAGAGTCAGCAGTGCGACGTGTTCTTGAAAGGCTGCAAGGCAGCAAGGTAGCTTTGTTACGGAGTACTCGGTCTTGGAGGCAGCCGCGGGCGGAATTCTTTCCGTTGGCGCCACATTCTCTTGGACGGATTTAAGGCGCAGCAGCCAGTCAGTCAGCATGCTCCCATTCTCTAGCTAGCTTTTCTATCCGCCAATCAGGCCGCTCAATATGTACAAGGTATACGAAAAAGTGCAAGCAATTACCCCATCTCCCTAGACTTGGAGCAAAAAGCACGCCCTGACCTGTAGAAATGCTTAAAGTCGTCGCTCAGCTACGCCATGCCATGCAATCCTGCGTTTGTCTCCCATCACACTTCCATTGCCCGTTCAAGCCAGTTGGATTTCAAGCTTACCACCGGTCCCCCCTCGCCTCAACCAGACCCCATCCCTCACCCCTACTTTCCCCTCCCCCACCCCCCACTCCCACTCCG
>NAPT01000668.1:0-16107 GCA_002927785.1 Cladonia uncialis
GGGGTGGCGGCGGGAGGAAATTGGGTACGGTAGACGATATACGGGGTCCGGAATGCAAAAGCTGTGGGTGAATGACCAGTTGCTTCTTGGAGATGGGTGATGGTGCTTGAAGATTGTTAGTGGCGAAGGGAGTCACGGTTGTTTTGTACGATTTGGTGGTATATCAGAGGTTTGAAAACGTTATGAAAGTGAATGATTGAAAAGATTGATATTCACTGATCCAGCTGTTTAATGGCTTGTGTTTACAAGGAAAGATGAATAAGAGACCCTTAATTATCCGTCATCACTAGCATGGCGTTGTGTTGTTCCTTCCTTGTTTTGATCGTTCACGAAATAGAAAATCAACACTCTGCTGAGCTGTTATGACACTTTGCTCTTTGTCAAAAATCCATATTTATTTTATCTCATTATTTTCCCATCCATCCGACAAGTCCAAGTCACTCGACCTCATCAAATAGAATCAACACAAGTATGTCAGAAGGCCAGAGTACAAACAATACCACAGACCCAGAGGCCATAGCTCTATTGAAAAAACACCGTCCACTTACCGGCTATCGCCAGCGGAGAAACGCGATCTCAGGTCCCTCAAGAAGCCCCATAGGAAAGAAGGAGCTCCACCGCGAAAAGAAGTACTGGCCAACATCACGATCCGAGCGCGCCAGCGCACCCTCGCCAGAGACCCCGGAGTGGCCTACAGCATTTTGCCTCATGATAGAATGCGATTCAACTATACCACATAGTCATACGAAGAAGCAGATTATAGACCGTATAGGGTATGCTTCCTGGATGGATAGCCTATTCGAACCGGCTTTGTCAAAGGCTGATGATTCCACGGAGTATGACGGGCTATATCGTGGTAGGCCCTCGGGTATGAGGGGGAGTAGTATCCTGGACCCAGCCGGCGAGGGCACGGACGAGCTTCGTGAGGCGTTGCCGAAGATCGATGATGTTGTCAGACATAAGCCGGCTGGGGAGCAAAATATATCGAGCTCAGCAGTCTCCACAGTCACGGCCGGTTTGGAGAATCTGGATATTCGGATGTTGGATAAAGGGAAGTCGACGAAAGGAGGTGCTGCGAGGAAGGACTAGATCTAGCGATGCGGAAACACTGGGTAATTTTCACCTTTCGAAAGCCGGCTGTTTATAGTCTTTTTGTTCGCGGTAGAATACAGGCTAATGATTAGGTTACATCAAATAATAATCAGTATTGGCTATCTAAACTTATATCGTACCCTCTGACACCGTCGTAGCCGAGCGCTCCGAGCGTTTCAATTCACCTCAATCACTGGTCCTTTGTAAGAGAATAGAGCATAAGTCATGCATATAGAGCTAAAATCTAACATGTAATTACTAATAAAACCCTTAGAAATTTGCTTTAAAGGTTTCTAACCCTTAATAATAGCCTTTTATTGCTTAAAATATATATAATAAAGTATAGATACTGCTCTAGAAGATCTTAAAAGTGTTGAAACTTAAGTTCGATTACCCCTCTATATGCATGACTTATGCTGCATTCTCTTACTCTCTCTTTGCCCACACAAAATAGTACACCACGCTAAACATGGCCACCGCTCCTGTAACTAAGAGGAAATAATTCATACTTCCGGCACGAATAGGCTGTCCTGGGGGCCAGAGTGAGAGTAAAATGATAACAATTACATAAATGCAGGCAAACATGTTGTTGATGATTCCGTACATCCCTGGTATACGCCATGGACCCCACATTAGACATTCTCTCTTGTTGAGGATCACGTCAGATAGGTTATTAGATTTATGAGGGAGTATGCCGCCAGTACAACGATGATAGAGTAGTAGACCCGAAGCGAGAAGGTACGAAGAGTTTAAGCTGGCGACCCAGAGTGAGACCAGGTCGTTGAAAGCGGTCGAGGAGCCGAGAACAGTAAGTGACAGGAGGCAGGGAATACCTGTAGTGGCTATGATAGAGCGAATGGGTAATGAGGTGTGTGGATCGACCTAAATTGAAGAGGCCGCTTGTGGTAAGCCGTTTCTTCTGTGTTCTTCTTTGAGAAGTAACCTGGACAAATTTTCTTGAAGTTTTAATAGCTTACATGTTGCAAGTAGCGTGAGCCGGGTAGGCCGTGGTCTTGAGCAAAAGACCAACACGTTCAAGCAGCTGACAAGAGTATACCAACGTTGGCACACCATTGCATGGTATTTAGAAGTGACGCCATAAGGGCAGCTCCAGGGATAGACCCGGTGGACCTGACAAGGATTTCCATAGAGGAATAGTCGCTCTCTGGGGCTTCAGTGGAGAACTAGCGGCTGCTTTCGTCTGCAAGCTGCCCAGACCCTGGGATTATCTCAAGGCCAACCGTCCAGGTCATGTATGTAATAACACTCATTATTAAAACTCTCCTAATCACTTAGTAGTACTCTTGGTGGACCTACTTCGAAATCTCAAACATGCTTACAGACACTGCGTTGATTGTGTTGCCCTTTGGATTCATCTGGCGGATTCAAGCACCCATGACCAAGAAAGCTCCGGCCATTTCCTTCTTCGGATTTCGCATCATGTTAGACAGCATCCAAAACCCGCAAACATCCATCTGCTGACGCTGGAGCAGAGTCATTGGAGCCGCAGCTTGCAAACTCGTTTTTCTGCAAAGGACCAGAAGCTCGGACGACCCTCTCCTCGATTCTTGGACCGTCACTGTTTGCACTCAGACGATTCAGTGTCTCAGTATCGTATCAGCTTGCTTCTTATACCTTAAACCCTTCCTTGACAGTGTTGAATCTGGATCCATCAGCAATGAAGACATGCGTCGGCAGGCTTCCGTTGCCCGAATTCGGCAAAGATCAGGCACTTCGTCCCCGTTGCACGCCGGCTTCTCAGCTGGAAAAACAACTCGTGCCGGCATAACCACCATAGGACTAAGAAACATGGCAAAAGGCCGCCATGCGACAACCGTTACTGTAGGGCATTCATTGATTCGGGATGACAGCACAGTCAGTCGCGCATAATCAGAGAAACCAAGACATTCAGCGGATCTGGAACGTTAATATTAATTGCTGCTCAACGCCATGTTTAGTAGGAATCAGATACGGATGTTTGAATATTGTATCTTCACAAAGTCCTTCCGATATTCCATATACAGAATAATTAAAAGAACGTTACAATGAAGCAATATCCTTTGAAGGAGTAAATTTCCGGGTGGAGGAAAACTCAAAAAACAAAGCGCCGACGGTCCGAGGCGTAAACGAGGCGTTCACAGAAGCAGCACGAGTGGCCCTCTCAGTCAAGGGCGCTGGCACGTCCGGCGGAGGTAGCAAGTGCAACGTCATGTGATAGACTTACGGCTTTCTTTCTTTTTCTTTTGAAGATACCTCTTTAGCGGTACACTGGCGCGTCGTGGACTTGCTATTTGATACATGTATGAAGGACTCTGATGATATTTAGATGAAGGCGTAGAGTCTTTGTTGGGTAGCGGAGGTGGTTGTGTTTCTACTGATCTACATATTGTACAAAATCTCTGGGCGTATACCAAGTTCTTTCGATATGACCTGACTCTACCAAGTGCTACACCTTTCTTCGGATCCAGCTCTTCATTTGCCTAGACATCGAAATGCTCTATAATCTATGTCTATATGAGAACGCCGACCCGTCTATGCCTGTTGAAGAAGCGGATACCCAATATGTTAAAGTCAGCAACACTTCCAGAAATGACGCATCCCGCATAGCCTACGCCTCTTCCGAGCCAAAAAGATACAACAGATCTTCCAAACTCTCCCCATTCAACCTCATAGGCGACTTGACCTGCACCTTCGCCTTGGCCTTCCACGCGATCCCCAGCCCCGCCGTCCCAAGCATAAGCAAATCATTCGATCCATCCCCCACAGCCAACGTTTCATGCATCCGTACCCCCTGCTTAGCCGCAAGTGCAAGAAGCGTGTCCTTTTTAAGCTGCGGCGTAACAATCGAAAACGCAGGGTCCAATTGACCCGACAGATGCGCATAGGGAAACTCTTCCGTCGGCGCGGCTTCCAATAGGTGGTTCGCAACCGCGAGATCGAGACCTAGTTCGCCTCGGAGCCATTCGGCCATGGGTGTGAAGCCGCCGCTTGCTACGGCTGTGTAGACGCCTTTTCTTTTCAGACCGGCGATGAGTTCCCTTGCGCCTGTTGCTATTGTGACTGTTTCTCTGAGATCTTTCCAGACTGTTGTGGGGACCCCTTTGAGCATGCCGACGCGTTCTTTGAGGGAGGTGGCGAAGTCGATGTCGCCGTTCATGGCGCGAGCTGTGATGGCTGAGACGGCGTCGCTGACGCCGACGGATCGAGCGAGTTCGTCTATCACTTCTTCGTTTATGAGGGTAGAGTCCATGTCGAAGAGGGCGATTTTGAGGGGGCGAGGGGAGGTATATTGGGGGTAGAGGGGAAACTGATCGAAGATGATCTCGACATTGTGCTTGGCCTCAAAGTCTGTGATGGGTGAGGTATGCCGAAGGGATGCGAAATGTAATAGCTGGGACTCCTGCGTTATGTAAATGGCTTGCGAGATGCCTGGGGCTAGGGACTGGTAAGACTGGATTTCGTACGTGGGCGCAATTCCTGCAAAGACAGAGGCAAATGAACGTGTAGGAGAATCCAGGGAGCGTTTTAGAACATCTTCGGCGCTCTTCTGGGTACGCCTTGCTTTGTTGTAAAATGTAATGACTAGCTTCGCTATAGGCTTCTTCGTTAATGGGACACCGTCGGCCAGTACATTGGTATCTTGATCACTGGTCTCACTATCGCCCTTAGGCGGCATTTGGGTGCCTCTTTGCATTTGGCGCAATTGACTCGAGATGGTTCGATTATTGCAAGCCGTCAGAAAACAGTCAGAGCAAGGCAGGCTTTATCGATAAGGGTATAAGCCCTATGTGGGGTTGAATAAGAGCATACCCTTAGCTTCAGTGGCAAAGCCTACCTACCTACCAAATTAAGAGGTTTTTGAAAACCGGGCGTTCAAGCTACTACTACCTGAATAATTTCGGACTTGAAGCAATATTCAAGAGCCTAAGTCAGCTGGCTATCTGTTGGCTATCAGTTGGCTAATTAATGCTGTCAAGCCTCTTTGACAGTGTTTAAGGAGAAACATCTACTGATGGATCACATCTGTACTCTCCCCATGTTGTCCGACACCCCAGCCAGGTGAAACCTACTACACTCCGATGAATGAGATCTTTTATTATGTCACGGGTAAACACCGGGCTATATCATATCAATCATTCACACGTTATGTTATGCAACACCACCACACAGTCTCACGACACGTACGAGACAATGCTGTGATTCCCAGATGTGAAACATACCTGACGACGCCTTCCGTGTGCGATATAGCTAGGTATTGATATTCAAAAATGGGGACTAGTCCCAGTTCTCAGCTATGTCAAGCGAATCTGTCTTGACGGATTGCTTCGCGCCTGTCGCTTGGAGAATCGATTTTGGTTGGAAATGAAAAGGACTCGCTGACGCACCACTTTTGACGCAAGACGCCTCAGAAGAACGGAACCTTATATCGATCACATCTTTCCAGGCTGCCATAGCCGCGGAGCGCTCAATCTAAAGATGATCTATGAAGAAGAACGCAGACACCACGTTAAAAAGAATCATGTATCTGGTCACCTCCATTTTCGCGGCGTTGATTTGCTATGCTATCACAGTATCCGCAGCGCCTCCATCTGCTACTACACCCCATCTCGTCCCATTACAATCGATATCCCAAGCCAGTAACTATACTATAGGGTTTCCAAACATTACAGAGAGGTATGCGGACACTCAAATTCCAATATAAAGCCTGAAACTTGAACCTCGATAGTCTTACGCTACCCGACCTCTGCAAAATAACAAGTCACGCGGATAGATACGAGATGAAGGTCCGAGGCACGAAGACGACCCTTGAGATCGTCTTATGCGTCGACATCCCAATCGATCCCGACGCCCTTCAAGACACATTAATATCTGCCATTAACATTTTCCACGCCAGGCTTAAGGCCCACGGTGACGGCTTAATAGAACCAGATCCATGGTATGCACCAGTAGTTGAGGGCACCGATTGTGGCCTCGCAGTCAAATCAGGTACAGAAAACAACGGTATTACATATCAAGTTGGGCTAGACGGGCTCCTCGGGCTGTTCAAATTCTATAAAACAATACAAGAATATAGAAGTAGTCTGACTATAGTCTTCGACAAGAATCTACCAGAGGAAGATTGGGCTGTGGGTACGATTGCTCTTGCCCCTTTCGATTTTCAATGATGAACTTTGTTTTCTGTCATAGGTTAGAGACCTGAAGCGAAGCAGAGGAGAGGGGATCAGAATGAATGCCGGTGTTGTTCCTCGCTCAATTACTAAGATGGGAAGGGACCGCTGTAAGCGGTGTCGACGAGAAGCATGTGGGTTCCTCAATAGGCTTTCCCTTGGGCGTAGATCATGGCATACAGTCTTGGCAACAAAATGAAAGGTGTAGACATCTGACCAATGGCTGAACTGGTAATTGACAATCTCCGTGGCTGAAGCGTTACTTTGAGGCTTCCCAGAGGTTCATTCAATAAAACAACAGCAGACCCACAAAGAGCACCGTCACATTATGAATGATTCATTGATCGATTGATGTGAAGCCTGCCGGATTTCCCTGCGTTGGATGCACTTGCCTTACGGTACTACTAATGCACCGAATGTGCCTTCCCTAGTAGACTGCCATGCAGTGAAAATAGGAACCTTACAAAATCCGCGAAGCTCTAAGCAAGTGAATTGCTACAGGTGTCCCTGCCTAGGCAAGGCTGAAAAATTGCTAAGGTGATGAGTGTCGATCACTTGTGGCCTTCTTCCAAGGCAAAACCTAACCATCATTTGATAGCCCGCTGACCTGCTTCGTTGTGTGACGCTTGATGACTGGTCCGTGCATGTCCAATTTAGCCCTTTCTGCAAACTTTGAATCGGTCCGTTAGGAAGTTTTGTCCACAGAGAAGGCTTGTGGGTGTAAATATTCGGGAACTTTCTTGCAGTGACTTCAAGAACTAGGGAGCACATCAATTTCGATTTTTCAACTGAAGTGTTGATTGGAGTCTAGAAGACCAACGTTAGCCCAGGCGGCAAGCTGCTTCTCGTCTGTCTTTCTCTTAGTCCGATTTGTGCGAGTTCCGTGCAATTACATCTCTCTTTGCAAAGAGACATTCGCTCGCTGCACCGTGTTCATGGAATTTGCATATTTGCCCTTTTTGGTCCCAGTCACGAGACTGGAGAGTCTCATATACACTGCCCCAACGCAGAGCATAGTTTTGAGCAATCGCTGCGAGGAAACTAGGGTGATATTGCCGTCCATTTGTATGTTTTTCGACTAGTATGACATTGTCACAGAAGCACTCCACGGTCAGTTGGCAGAGTGGAGAGTTACGAGGCAGTGCCTCCCATGCCATGTTAATGCCTTTGCAAGGGTCTTCGAGTCCTGGTGGGCGTTTGAGGCTCCAAAAGAGCGTTGTAACTTCAGTTTCGTCAATTCCAGAGTTCGAGGGAGATGCATCTGCCTCGTCTGCTTCTTGCTGGGACCCCTGTAAGCCGTTTTCATCTTCTGCCACTTCAGCGGGCTTGGACCAGCAATATACATCTATGATCAATGTGATGATCGGATCCTTCAGGTCATGTATTAGAAGCATGTCCGCCAAAATGTAGAGACCGACGAGGTGTGAGAACGGTGCATCCCGATAATTCGCCACATGGAGCGCTTTGCCGATTGGGTTGTCTTGGTCCAGGTCCTGCAGGACATCCAAGCTCTGATTTCCTAGCTCAGCGACGGCAGCTTGTCTTAATTCTTGAAGTGATGGTTTCAAGGTTTTAGGATAGTAGAATCCCCTAAGACGTCCAGTATAGAGCCAATGGACAAAGAATCTGAAGATCTTAACGTGTTGTTCTGGTAATTTGATCACATTCTGGTCACGTTCCTCGAAGTTACCAGTAATCGCGGCCTTGAAGAAGTCTGATGATGCGCAAAGGAGTCCTCTGTGAAGATCGAAACGAGTCTCCTGAGACCCCACCAATACAGTAACCAGCGAGTCATAAAGGAACCTTGAACGAGTTAGACTATCGCTTAAGAGCTGCACAAGGTGGCTGTTCAAGCAAGCAGATCCAGACTACTCACGGTGGATCCGGCTCTGTATTGCTCTGTGTCTCTGCGGCTTCGTCTTCCCGCGAAGCCATGAGGAATGTCAACAAATTACCCTGACGCGACCTGATAGAGGTCAAGCTTAGAATATGATGGTACGATATCCAACAAAGCTTGAGTAAGGGAAACGAGAAAAGAGAGTGGAGTTGATGGTCCGCGTTTTGGATCTGTACGGTCTGCAACACGGCCGGCTGGCTACGGTGGACCAACAAGCGAAGCCGCTTTTCGTTGAATCGATAAGTGAATGGTGTGTCCTTACATAGTGAACAATGCTTTGTGGCACTAGACACCTGGGGATCCTGGGAGACTCAGGAGTTAATAAATAGGATCTTGAAATTGTGGTCTCCTGCTATAGTCATCACCCACTTTCGCAGCGAGCATGGGCTACTTGTCACCAGTAATCCCTACATGAGGACAGATATTCTAATCAAGGGTATTGAGCGCTTGGACACGTACTTGTACGCTTCTTTTGTCCGCTTGTGATTCTGAGTCCGCCAATCGGAAGTTAGCAGGTCGATGCACGCCTGCAACTCGACCAAGCTTCAGCGATCAAAAGCGCGCATGAATCTCAAGTCATGCATATGGAGCAGTGCGTCACCGAAGGGTTTCAATGCAGGATGTCATCAATTTTTTGAAACTTAGGTATAGTCTCCTCATCGAACCATATTCACAGAATCCTAGACGACGAATCGCGGATGCTGAATGAAGCACTTCCATGGCTTCTCACCCGGAGTAGCTGATATGTAGACTAATGGGATACCAAGATCTTCCCAGTATTCTCGACATATACAGCCACTGATGTCTTGAACAAATTAGCAATCCTCTGGACCATGCGAGGCCACTTTCTTATATGATTGAGAGCTACCACCAAGTCATCGACCAGGGCTGGCCTCACGTCGTTGCTACCCAAAGGATGACGAGGCGAAAGGAGAGATCCTGAGATCCACCTACGTAACCCAGCGACGTACCAGGCTTGCCACTGCGCCACTGCAAAACTTACCATGTGTCTCGCCCGACAAGCAACGGGCGAAGGGCTCGGAAGTGAGCTTTTCACGGCAATGATGAATACCTTGAAAATTGGGCCTGTGAGTGAGCAACATCCGGAAGACAAACGTCGTTGTCTATGCGACAGTGAGCGAATATGATATTTCGAGTAACTTTTATCTGAGAGCTGGCTTCGAGCGAATAAAGACACGAATAAGGGTCGGTTGGAAGATGCATGGGTGGGTTGGTGGCGGCACCTTTCAGCTGTCGTTTGGGGAGGACGAACGAAGCTTGTCGCCATAAGCGAAGGTACAGAGAAGCTGGAGCCGTAAGCACTGACGTACCTTTGGACCTTTTGCTTTGGGGCTGTGGAAGACCGATCACCGGGGTGATTGAAAGCTCTTTTAAGACGCAGAAGTATATTGACATGTCAATCTGGGGTATCAAATGCAGGCTAGCCTGCAGCAAAAGGCTATTCGAAAAGCAAAACGTAACAATGTGATCTCCCCAATGCATATATCCCGGTAAAATCATGAAACATCCCTTTGTACAAAGTTAGCATCAATGTTCCGATCCATCACCATCTCGTCACTCGTCTTTAGTTGAATACGCTGCCCTCGCAGGCTTGCTGCTTGCGTCACCGCTGGCTATTGCGAGCCCGTGGAGAATATCTCGTGCGAGCAAATAGCCCATGTAGCTTGGTAGTACTAGCCAAGCTCCACTAGAAGTCTGATTTAGCCGGCATCCCTTAGGTGTGAAAGGGAACAACTTACTTCGGGATAAGCCACAGAAATATCAAGGACATCGGGTCGTTGTGGCCGATGTTTTGAAATCCAGAATAGTATTCATTTAACCCTAGATGGGACGCCTCATCAGCACTAGAAAGTTCTCCCGCACAATCTTCCCCTTCAGATATTTTGCCCCTTCACTACCAACGAACCGCCAGAGTAACAACATAGGAAGGCATTGAGACTCACAGTACAGCATAGTCTTACTAACCGTCATGACGCAAAGCGCGAAGCCTACCAAACACGCCACACCACCCCACCCACCACCCACCGCCCTCTTCTCGCCTTCCCCATAATCCCACACCACCCACAGATACCCCAAATACCCCACCGTCTCCACCAAATTCAGAGCTCCCTGCGCAGCCGTGAACCCATTGTGCTCATTATACGCCTTCCAGCCATACATATAGTCGACCTTACCATACAATTCATACGGCTTCCAGATCGGCGAGTGCGCCCAGCCGCCGGGCATCGAGTGCGGCCGCAGTAGTACGTACCCTGTATCCCAGATCACGAGGGGAAGGGAGATTAGAAGCCAGAGGAGCGTGATAGGGGAGGGGACGTGTTGCCATTTGGAGCGCGAGCGCAGGTAGCGCGTGAGGGCTTTCGAGGGGGTTGCATCCGGGGGCGGGAACTCCGACTTGTGCGCACGAGTCGAGACCATTGTGCTGGGCCCGGCGTGCGATGCAAATGCTCAGGAGGAGGGGGTAAGGTGAGTGCGCCGAATTAATGGGTGGACGCGCTGGGGAGGGGTTTAAACGCGGTAGTGACGACAAAGACGCTAATCTCTTGCCGCTTTTGGTTTCAATTGCTCAAGCTCCGAAACTTCCTTCTCGTGGGAGAATCTCCAGCAGCTGTAAGAAAAATACTTCCCTACAGGATCCTGACTTACTCATCAGTTCTTGCATTAAGCACATTTTGTTGCAAATCACGGCGTTCAGGATCTTGCAATTGAACTGAGAGCGTGGCTGGAAAATGAATCACATAGGCCGAAGGCGCGTTGTAGATGTGCGCTTTCAATTAATCTGAGACGCTGGATGGGTTTATTGACAAATCAGTCGACTTCAGACTCTCCCTGGTCACTCTCTTACGAGTTGTTTCTCCTCCAGGATAGATACAATTTCGAAAGAGCTTTGGCGATCATACAGCCCACGGTGAGTGGAGCTGAGCGTCATCATCCGCTGAGCTGAGTCATCATCCGCTCGCTCGTCCAGATGTGCATGCATGAAGCATGAACCTTGATCGGACTATTTCTGGTCTTGGATGGGGCTCAGTGCTTGAGAATCGTACAACACTAGAGTGCCTTAGTCAATAAAGAATCAATCTACGCTCGGTTAAGCGGAAAGACAGAGTCGGATATGTAAGTCGCGATGGCCACCTTCGCACTTTACTCCTTCCAAGCATGACATTTCAACAATTAATCTACAAGGAAACGGGTACAATGTATATGTTTATGAACCAGCCGAAGAAGTAGGCAAGTCTGCTAAAGAGTGGATTATGTCCATTCACCGATTGGAGAGGGCACCTTTTCAACATCTTTGTTCAATCGCAAGCCCCTTTTCAGTAGAATGATTCAATTTTCGTAGCTGGCTCCGCGAGGCGGCCCAGCAGTCCCTAGCTGAGAATCATAGTCCAGTCTGCCAAGTTGAAATATACCAATTCGTAGCATGGGGTAAAACCCATGTGGAATGTCACTGACAGCTGCTTGGTGGACACAAGCTTCTGAGGAAGTCGAGAAGCCTGGTCTTACTCGACGGTAAGCTCTTGGATTCAAGCCCGACCTAAGTCCACAACGGAAGCTCCTTGAATATCTTGAGGCAGCGGTGACCAGCAAATTAAGGGTTCTATGAGGTATTCTAATAGATGCTGAAATAGTATAGCAGTGAATGGACTGACGGCTTAGACCACTGTTGTGTGTCTCATTTCCCATCATTCTTATCTAAAATGAATTCTGCCACAAAAGACGCTGCTTGCTACCATCTTGAACTGGAATATCTTGGGATTACCGCATGAGAGCTTGCTTCTACTTTCTTCAGTCCCGGCAACGAGTAGGGACGTCACATCCCTCCTATTCGCGCTGCTACCCGTGGCAACACAAGCAACGGCCTTCTCATCTAGTGCTTAATACCGGCGCGACACCTCTTCCTTCGCTCTCGGCTCGCGTTCTTCCTGCGCCGTCATCAAGGTAACCTTCTACGACAGCACCACCTGTGCCGGTTCCGGTACATAAACCCTCCCCTTTCCTTCTCCCTCCCTCAACTTTTTTCATCGTGTGCACGAAATCCCCCTGCGCCAAAGCCGCCTCCAGTGACAGCCCCGGAAACCGGCATTACTTCATCTACAACAGCATCAAGGGCACCTGCAGCCCCGATGCCATCCTCAACATCATTCCCGAAAACGCTGCCTATAGCGCCTGGTGCCTGTCCGCGTTAAAAGTGGGTGTGTAGGTGTGCCTCACCTCTGGAAGTGACGATCTAAGGGACGTTATCTCCACTGCTGCCGGCGGGTGTCTGAATGATTGTGTCGTTGCTTTTTGGGCAATTAGTCCGCAGGCGATCGCTTTTACGCTTGATGATAGGGAGGTCTGTACGGCGATTGCGGGATGTGGGACTGGGTCGCGAATTTGTGTTGGTTCAAGAAAGAAGACGCAGATGGCATGGGGAGGGGGCCTGCACATTTCAAAACGAGTACTGGTGGCACGCTGAAAGAAGTGAACCCTTTCCGACCCGCTAAGCTAGTGATTCTTGGGTGATCTCTGAGCAACTGCTTGTTTGGAGATAATTTTGTTCCATTAGCCTTTTAGGAGGGAGGTCGAATTCCTTTGTTTCTCGTGTAAGCAATCGGAAATTTTTATGCTCACCAAGCTCATCTCTACGACAGTCTACCGAGGGTTGAGTGCATCACCGGTACATATAGAAGATCATACAGTTGCCGTCTTCAATGATCGCCCGGCATGAGAGGAATTGCGACTTCCGATTCCCGTCTACAAACGATACCTGTCTACGTTAAGCCGAAATTTATGAAATTAGGCCTTCACTATGTGCCAGATGTGGTTCGTCATGTAGACTGCTACCTCACAAGCAGTTGCGAGAAAACTTAAAAGAGGGACGATAAAAGAGCGTTCCTCCCAGGATTATCTTACGGGTGCATAACAACTTCCACTTTGTCAAGCAAATTATAGACGAAGAGATTGCCTAATCACGATGAAGGGTACAATTCGCAGTTTATATCATCATCTGTCTGGCTAAAGCAGCACCAAGCACCGGGGCATGAGCTGGGAGGAGAGGAAAAATTCTTACGTTATTGAAGCAAAAGTAATGCGTAAAAGTAAACTTAGCTGAATCGATAGAACCCTGCTACCGGGGCTGCTTCAGCGACTTTTAACACGCTCTGGCTTCGCCTAGTTCTATTTTCGTCTCCCGCAGTAGACCGGTCACTGCAGTCCTCGTGTACTCGGCACGGGCCGTGAAACGAATGAGGCTTACAGCTTCTCAAGCTATCTTAACCACAACCCAATCCACCGAGGTGACTGTATTGCAACAGATTGCAATACCACGCTGCGTATAGTCGGTGGCTCGTGCAGACGAAAGCGATAACGGCTCAGCTACACGCATCACAAAGGCTCCAGCTTTCGTGGTTTGGGCGGACAGGAGAGGGCTGTAAGCCCCGAGGATATGGATCCTATCACCATAGTCACTGCGGCCGCGGTAAGCTTTGCATGGTGTCACATTGGTGGGAAGACGAAGAGTACTTTGCTTATGCATTGAGTAGGGGATTGTCACTACAACGTTGCAAGCGATGCAAACGTGCAATGAATACTATCAGAAGTACAAGGCTGTCGACCTACAGCTAGTTTGCATGCAAACTCAGTGCTCGATCGTCGAACTAGCCCTGCTACAGATTCAAGATGTAGTTTTGCGTGATTCAGCTCGTTTCGAACGTCTTTGATCAGTTTCGGTGCTTGCGAGTAACTACGAGAGAACTTTGGGAGCGTGCCAAGTTGTCTTTGCCATCCTAAAAGAGCGCTTGAACAAGCTGAATAGCCATCTTCATAATAACTGCGGCAAGCCGGACTGCAGCTCAAAGTAAAAGTTGTATGGAATAACCAAAAATCTGCAATACTGCTCAAGAACATCGAAGGACAAGCGTCCGCAATTAGTTTATTGCTCAACGCCATCCAGATGTAAGGCTGGCACCCTTCCAGTTGCTATTCATCTAACAATCTGTTTGCAGGAAGACGCAAGTCGAAATACTCGGCCTTCTTACAAGGAAGGAGAGCAAGTCTATCTTGAAGACAGCCTCTGACGACGCAGATAAAGTTGTCATTAGCGCATGAGAACAACAGCAGCGTTGGTCTGGCTGACGGCGAATCTTCGACAAACTCGAAGCTAGATGATAGGGAATTTGATTTTGATTTCGAAATTATCAACACTGCTGCGTACCGGAAGGCTTTCAATAAGGCCAGAAGTAAGCTACGGCTGAAAGAGGGATCCCAGGCGAACATTTCACCACATCCCCCTACCTCTAGTGGTCCAGGTGTGCCTGAAACTGCCAAGTTGCATTTAATCAATGCCCCTTCAGCGATTCGCTCCGTAGTGGCGAGCGAGAAGAACCAATTCTACTCTTCACTTCCTAATGCCTCATCCCAAGATCTCAGATCTCATTCCGTGCTCCCTGAGAGCTCCGCAGAAAGTGCACATGATGGCTCTGGCGGGATGCAAGGAGAACAGCATGAGGCTGGTTTGGAAGACCAGCTCCCATCAACTCGCAAAAACAGGGAATTTCCGTTCGGCGAGTACACTGTAGTTACAACTATCGGAGCAGGACAGAAAGGTGAAGTTAAGATTGCATGGAGAAAGGACCGAAGCCATCAAGTTGCTATTAAGTTCATCAGACGCGAGCCTGGTGCATCAGATACTAATCATGCACCACAGATCTTGCACGAATTTGTGATTCTTAGGGGCCTTTCACACCCGAACATCATCCGTCTATATGACATATCTGAAACAGAAAGCCATCTTCCGGTTGTCCTAGAGTACATTCCGGGCGGGAGTCTCGCCGAGTGTGTTGCTGTGAAGACTCATTTTAGCGACCATGTTTCTCAGAAGCTCTTCGCTCAAATTATCTCGGCTGTTGGGTACCTACATCGAAAAGGTATTGTGCACCTTGGACTGTCCTGTTCCAAGATCCTTTTGGACTCCAATCGAAACGCCATTTTAACCAGATTTTCGAATGTGAACACCTTCGATCCTGAAGATACGGGCATCGATTACATGTTCGCGAAGGCGAAATGCTTCGAGCTATTCGAAAAGAGAGTTGGCTTTGATCAACGAGATGAGAGCGCCTTCATGAGGCGCGATCTCATGGCAGACCGCCTAGAGGACCCATATTATTCTGCTCCTGAAGCGTCGCTCTTTCGTTTATACGAAGGAAGAAAAGCTGATGTCTGGAGCTGCGGGATTATTTTGGTGAGTAGCCCGTGCGGCTTGATATTGGATGCTGATCATTGAAGTACTTTATGCTTGCTGGCTACTTACCTTTTGCTGACGACCCCGCCAATCCGGGGGGCGACAACGCAAAATTGCGGCTGGAATATATCTGCGATGTGCCTTTGACATATCCTGAATATTTCTCACCTCACGCGCGGGACCTTTTAAAGCGAATGGTTGTGGTGCGACCGCAAAATACCGAGCTGATCTTGGGGAAGTCGCACGACACGGCTGGCTCTTAGATTATGCTCATGTCCTCTCCGATTGGTGGAAATTTTAAGTCTTCCCATGATGAACAAAACAGGCTTCGGAAATCCTTGTGTCTTAGTAAGGAACATTGCAATAGAAGCTTGTTAAGATATCCTGACTTTTGAGAAGGGGGAGGATTGCTACGCTATTACGAAACCATAAATGAGTTAATACTTATGCAGGAGTGAGGACGAAAACCCTGTTAGCGGAAGCGAAACTGACGCAAAAAAGAAATATTTTGCATCCTAATCTAAGGTTATAGGGTATTAACGCTCTACGGGAAACCAAGATATCTCTTCAATTTCCCAAAGAAGAGAAAGAACAATATATAAACCCAGTGCAACTACGCCCCAGAACCCCAACACCAAAATCACCAGCTTCCTAATCCGTCTTCTCCACAATCTCCGTCCCCTCCCGTTCCACACCCCCTTCCCATC
>NAPT01000669.1:0-16034 GCA_002927785.1 Cladonia uncialis
GGGGTTGTGGAGAGGGAAATAGTCCAATTCCTCTTACGCACGTTTCGATGCTTGTATCTTCCTATCCATGCTCGCGCTGATCTGCTCATTCCCGAAGTAATGGACAATTGCGCACCACTCAGCGCCCGCAACGGAACGAGAGATGGATCGAGAAGACGAGAAACCTTTTGTGGTCGACCGAACGAACAGCTTCCCACATGATAGAGCCTACCCTTCGAGCGCGCCTCACGATCAGAACGTGGAAAAGAACACCGAGGACTCTTTCTTCGGTCATCATCGCCTACATCGTCAAGGCACCACCGACATTGAAACTCGAAGATCGAACAAGCGTTTGCGCTATACGATTCCACTTCGGCACAAGAGGAAGCGTCAGAGGGACGAAGAGCACGGCATATTTGATGAGAAGGGACACGATGCAGGGAATCCTACAAGGCCAGGCCTAGAGCGAGAGATCTCTAGGGGAGGAGCACCATACGGTCCGGATGACCTTCACGAAATTATCTCTACACAGTTCTGGGTGCCGGACGATGAGGGCCAAGAGGTCGTGACTTTAACAGTCAAGGATGATACGGCAAATCGGAAGCAAGAAAAGCTGCGGTGTGAAAGCCGTTGGCGACATATCCAGAGCGAGGTAATCACGTTCCGCCAGTTCTATAAGGAGGTCATGAGGCTTCCAGGTCTCGAAGATGATGAGCTTGCCCTGGCTGCGCGTCTACTGAACAAAGTCCGGAAGACCTGTGAGAAACAATTCATACACGGCCGTTATCTCAAGCCAATCGTCCTCGTCTACGATGGGGCAGATCCGGAGGAAGATTCTGAGGAGCCAAAGACTGCGACGTTCATTAGTTTGCCTATCTTCACTACTGATGTCCCGAAGCGCCATACGTCGACCAAGGAAGATGAAGGGCATCCTGTCCGCGCGCTTCTACAATCCCGCTACCGATTGGAATCTACAAAGAATCGCGATAAGGGACAAGTTATAAGAAAGATCCAGCGCCATAGTGATCATGTGGTGCACGTTCCGCAGATATGGGCTTTGATCATAAACAAACACACTATTATCACATGTGCTCCCTTGAGTACTTCCACCTTGCGCGGAGATACTATCAGAATTATGAAGTACGCCGACGCCCAATTGGACGAAGCGACCTGGTCAATCCATTTCGCTGACGCCCGGGGAACTGTATTCTATTTGCCTTTAAGATTTTGTAAAACTTGGTTTGGTCTTGTGAAGCAGATTACGACCGATTGTTTGCAAGACGAATATAACTTGATTCAAGATCAATTGCTCAAGAGTGGACCCCTGTATGAACTAGTCACTGAAGACGGCGTTCCCGTTACCGCAGAATCTTGGCCAAAGATGATCGAGAATGAAAGAAGTGAGGTCATTCGCCTTAAGCTGGTGGACAATGAGGCAGCATCCAATCGATTCCTGGTTACCTATTGCGATGCAGACGGCAACGAGATGCCGTACGAGTCCGACTCAAGCTCAGACGCCTCGTCTGCGTTCAGCCTTGACGATGTGGAGAGTGATGCTACTGATTACTCGAACTCCAATGTACCAAAATTCGACAGGATTGCGCCCGCGGTAGACAAACTGCAGAGTCTGCGAGGAAAGCTTGAGCAGGCGGAGTCCCAAGGAGACCTTAAGCGAATTGAAAGCCTTAAAGATCACAAGATACCCAGTTTGGAAGACCGCATTTTAGCTTTAGTCGCAGCAGACCTTGATCGGGAGAGAAATAAATCAACCGACAATCCCAAGAGAGCCAGGATCGCAGTAACCGACCCTTATGACCATCGACGAGGCTCCTCTGGTCGCATGCGCGAAAATGTTGTGCCAAGTACTGCAGCTGGCCACGCCTCAAGGCGTAGGTCCAGATCAAGGTCTGGGTCCCGTCCCAGACTCTCTCGTGGCGTATCCCATTATTTTCAACCTACCCATGACACATCTTTGAATGAGCCAGATCCCCGTACACGACTCAAAAGACCACCAATTGAATATAATCGGAGCAAGAGCTTCTCTCAGCCTCAGAGTATCTTCGGTGACTATTCATTTCCGCCACGCCCTGGGGATGCTTCACGCCGACAATCTTACGCTACAATTGCACCATCACGTTTGACAATATCGCCGGGTCCTCTCCCATCTTCAAGATCTCGCTGGGATATAGTTAGATCACGAGTCTTTAATGGCCCCGCTTTTAGTGCTACCAGCACGCCAATATCACCCAAAACGGATACAAAAGATATCTATTATAAGCCCTCAAATAAGCAGTTGGCGAGATCTCGCTGGGAATTTCTCAGGGCTCAGATTTTGACGGGGAGCGATATCAGCCGAAGCAATGGCCAACCTACTGAACAGGATTCTGGTGAACCGGCATCACCCGGTGTACGGGAGAGGTTGACAAATGCTATGAGACTTATGCTCGGGGAGGAAACACCTGGTTCACCTAAGATGGCCTCTGCGCTCTCCAATCCCTTTGGTGTTCAGAAGGACCAAGCTGCGGAACAGCAAAATAAACGGGTCAAGTTTACCAAACGGAGCCAGGAAGCTAAGCCAAAGCTGAAAAGACTAATCACACGGGCACATAAGGAGGTCTCAAAATTGACATCGCCCCATATTGCTACTGCGCCGCCTGTAAGAACGCTGAAATCGCCAATAGTTCCCACCGAAACTCAAAATCTACCAATATTCCTCTGGTCAACTGTTCATAAGCCAGCTAGTGTCCCCGAAATCTCGTTGGCGTCAAAAGCGGCGTCGATGGGTCGTTTGCAGAGCACCGACCAGGCTCTCCTTGATAACGTTGCTGCCAATGTCAGGAACACCACCTCGAAAGAAGAGCTTATTCTTCGGACGGTCGTGCTTGAGATACATGCCAACCTACGAAAGCCGAAGAAGGTTCCGCTAGAGTATGCTGAATTATATGAGAAAATTGCTGAAAAAACAATTGCCGACGTCAGTAGTTTGATTGCGGCCATGGACTCGGGTGATAGCCAGATTAACGGCACCGAAAGAGCCGATGGTTTTACTCCTCTCACTAGTCCGGGGATCGAAACACCTAACAATATAGACTCGGTTGAGAAACAAAAGCTTTTGAAGGACGCTAGATCGGCAATACGAGACGTGGCAAGTCAGATACTATATGCATTCGTACCAGAAGGATACGAAGCGGCAGTCGTCTCCAAATATTGGGGAGCTATCTATCAGATTATTAATCAGAGAACCCGCGTATGTACCACGTATCTTTCTATCTGTCCATGCTGAACTATATCCAGGACGAAGCTATTCTGAATGCCATCACCGGTCGCTTGCTTGATATCCACGATCTAGTGCGAAGTATCCAGCTGGGTGTACGCACTGATGATGGTAGCAAGCAAGCAAGATATCAGATTCCTCGGGCGCTTCCGGCAGCTTTCCAACATCTCGTAATGCTGCTAGTGGTAGCTAGCACGGTACAGAACTGGAGTGATCACTCGTGGCATCAGATGCTGGCGACTTTTGACGAATGCGAGAGCCTATTCATTGAAGGCAGGAAACAGCTCATACTCATGATACATACCAACGACTACCGAGAATCGGCTGGGTTTCAAGCCGTGGACTCCGAAGCACTCCTATCACTCGTTCTCGCAAATCTAATCTCCCACCTTTCAGAGGAAAGAGAATTCCATCTCACAGAAGTCTACAGCGAGTATACCACGCGGATCCAATCCGTGGTCCGTGACCAAGCTTCCGTCAAAGTCTACGACGACATTAAACTCCTCCGCGAAGAACTCGACGTCATAAAAATAACTCTCAAGCAACAAGACGAAACCCTCCGCGACTTCCGCAGCACCATCACCGTCCCCGAAGGCGTCGCCTGCTTGAGTCTTTCGGTCATAGACCGTATCCTGGAAAGCGTGGAACAACGCATCGACGACTTCAACGAGCTGCAAGGCCAAGCCGAAACAGCCCGCTTCCTCGCTGCTCAATCAATCTCGTTGAAGGCAGAATCCAATAACAAAGCCATCATAGTATTCACCGTCGTAACAATCATATTCCTCCCGTTGTCATTCGTAACAAGCTATTTGGGAATGAATACTAGTGATCTTAGGAACATGCAAAGTACGCAGACGCTATTCTGGGCGATTGGGGCGCCGGTTGCGTTTGTAGTACTGAGCGCGGCGATGGTGGCGGCGTTTTATGGGACTCTTACGCAGAGAATCACTGGAAGGGCCTGGAAGGGGAAGGAGAAGGCGGAGTAATTCTTTAATAGTTATAATAGTGTCGTTACTGTAATTATTGTAAAAACATGTGTGTTTGAGAGAATGGAGCAAACACCTGCCAATCTCCTGGTTGAACGGCTAACCGAATCATTGATCCTAAATAAAGCTTAGAATGTTTTGGTAAGGAGACTTGGGTGTTGAATGAGCATTCGAAGGGTATCAATATGCGCGAAGACCGGAAGAAAACTAGAAATTTGCGCCTTCCCCCTCTATATACATGACTTATGCTCCATTCTCTTACAGGAGCAACATATCGAAGCCAATACAGAAGAGGAAATATAGATTGCAGCAAGTAGGGTGTGCTATATTGCTGTATAGTTTTCATTCGTCGTAACGTCTGTAGTCTACCGATAAACATGCATCCCAAGTCCTCCTCTAACCACGGAGCGCAGTACGGATTGTCACAAAGGTATTGAAAATGTGATGATCTTGCAAGCGAATAGGTCATATGTAATTAAAGCGGAACCTCCTGTCAATTTACTAATTCTGAATTTTTCGAAAAGGAACGAGGCTGTGATGTGTAAATACCGTGAAGAAAGAATGCCCGCGCTTGATGAGCGCTATGAAAATCCCACTCCGTGCTCTGAATTTGAAGCATCAAACCATTTGTGGTGTTCGTAATATCGCCCAGTCTCCTTGAACGGCTTATGCTTCATTCTTTTACAAGAGGAGCCAATCCCAGTTCCATGGCCACTCGTTGCTTGTTCTGCTCTAATATCTCATCCCTCCTCCGCCTAATCTCCTCCCGAAAAGCAACGACTTCCGGACGGTTTTGCGGTGCACTTGCGCGCCGAACCTCCATCCAGGCCGCAAACTCTTCCTTCTCCTTTATTCCCCATAATATTAACGCAGTGGCATATTCGCTGTTGGGATCCCTTCTGGCTGCAAAGCTCAAAATAGTCTGCACTAAGTCTAGATTCCCCTTATCCCACACCGTCAGCAGGGCATCATTACCGTAACCCTCTATCCGCTCAGTGTGATCCAGAAAGGAGCAATGGGGACCAGGTTGTTGGGGAACGATCTGAGCTCCAGCGTCAAGTAGGAGCTGGATGATGTAAGGTGGCTGAGAATAATATGCCGCATTGCTTAAAGCAGTATCTCCGTCGCCGTCTTGGCTGTTAATGTCGGTAGTGATGGGAAGGAGCAGCTCACATACATCCGGCTTGCAGCAGCATACTGCAGTAGATAAAGCATTGTTTCCGTGTAAGTGGACGATATTAGGGTCAGCCCCTAAGGTGAGGAGTGCCTTAATAGCCTTGTCGTGCCCTCCTAGCGCGGCCCTACTCAGAGCTGTATATCCTGAAGCATCGATCGAACTCAAATCGCTACCGGCATTTACCAACAGTGCGATTATATTGGCGTGCCCCCCAAGTGCAGCTAGGTGCAAAGCAGTCCACCCATATGAGCTCGGAGCCTTTGCGTCGGCATTATGAGCAAGTAGCAACTTGGCAGTACTCTCGTGACCACTTCTAGCAGCACTATGCAAGGCATTCCAGCCTACTTCGTCACGAGCATCCAGATTGGCGTCATAGGTAAGCAGCAATTGAACGATCTCGTTATGACCATCTTTAGCAGCGAGATGTAGAGCTGTCGAGCTATATCTATTAGTCACATTAGGATTTGTACCGTGTTTGATGAGTAGCTCTACAATCTTAGGAGCACCATTCTCAGCAGCGTAATGCAATGCCGTCCAACCAGAGGTCGTGCGAAGATTAGTGTTGGCTCCGGAGGTGATAAGCAATCTGGCGACATCCTCATGCTTTTGCACCTGAGCGATTGAGCCCAGTGACTTCCCTTGTAGTTCGGATATTTGCACTTGAGGTTCTGAGAAGGATCTTAGATTTGCAATTGCTGCCATGAGAGGTGTCCTCCCAAGCTTTGTCGGTTCGTCTATGGAAGCTCCGTGGTCCAGCAGTAACTTCGCAACGTCCAGATTGCCATGATTAGCAGCACACAACAACGGTGTTTCGCCAATAGCATTACAAATATCGACATTCAATCCGTGTTCAAGCATCAGCTGTGTCATTTTCAACGATTTTAAGGGAGTTGTTGGAATCCCTGTTGCCAAAACCAATATGTTAGTTCCCATATAGTCGATGGAATTCCAAAGAGTAGTCTTGGCATTTTTCTGAAGCAACAGATGGACGACTTCCAGATTCTCTACCACCACGGCAAGAGCGATTGCAGTCATACCCCGGTCATCTACTAAATCCACATCCGCACCATGTTCGAGCAGCATATGGACTAGAGATAGAGCATCTTCGTGCCCATCTGAAATTATCGAATGTAGCGGAAAGCGTACATCTGCATCCCGTGCCAGAGAAGGACTAGCGCCTCTGTCCAATAAGAGCTTTGTAATGGTGGTATTGCGGTGTTGTAGCGCTATGCAAAGTGCATTGGTCTTTGGGGTACCTTGACTGTAATAGTCAATTACAGCTCCTTCATCAATTAACCGCTCTACGATTCCGCTATCATCTCCAATACAAGCATGCTGGAGTCCTGTCCCCAAAAATTTCTTATTCTTCTCATCGGCCGCGGGCAACAAACGGACACTGATCAAATGCGGGTGTGTTTTTGCGCAGATGTCAACAAAGGACCCTAACCCATGTTGGCACGCCGAGAAGAAAATTCTGGGATTCACCGACTCCCATGGCTGGAGAACAATTTTTTGTTGTAAGCGCCCCTCGAGATCTCTCAAGGGCACTTTTTCTCGGTATTCTCTGCTGCTGCTTACGAAGAAACCCCATTTATCTTGAACCCAAGCGAGTGTCCTCTCAAGTCTTGTCCGGCTGTTTGCCGGCGAAGGCTGTACATACCAGAAAGATATATCCGTTGTACCGCCATCTCCAGACCGAGTCTTGCAATTTGTGTGCTCTTGCTGCGACTCTGCTTGGATGAATGTTTCATCTTTCTTGTGGATCTGGTCTGGAACATGCAATAATAAGGAAATGCAATGCTCTGCTACACGGGAACTATTCAGGTCCTGGGACGCATAATATCCATTTCCATGCATTAGGAGATAATCTTGTACGGATGTGTGGGCAAAGCGAAAGACGCTGCTAGTGCTGTCGAACACAACAAGGTTAAAGCAAAGCTCGGTGACAGCTTCGTGCCCTTGGACTGCCCGGGCTCTATTGACTGGTTCACTAGCAGACCTATCTGCGTCTGATCCGCTAGAGCTATCTTCTTCGTCACTGGACTCATCCCCTTCATTGGCAAACAGCATTTGAGCAAGGACCGTGGCCTCAGGGCGGATTGGCAGAAGAAGAGAGCTCAGCGCAACGTCCAGAATCCGGCGCTGCTCAGGGCCGTACGGCTCTGTCCTTCGCCGGAAAAGCTCACCATACATATCAATAAGTTTCGGTGGGAGCTGTCCAAGCCTATTTTCAATATCACGCTGTGTCTTAAGCGTGCAGAGATACTCGAGTTGAATGGACACCCATCGAAACCTAGACGTTATGAGTCAACAGAGTTCTGTGCAGGTAACAAGCAACTGTAAATTCTTAAGCCTTGCAACTACGTGTATCGTAACGGGCCCACTCAACATTGAGAAAGGGGAGAGGACATACATCCCTTGGGCACCTTGCGAGAGTCGGTCAATCATTTTGGCTTGCAACCCTTTCGGTACTCGCTTGCTGCCTAGAATCCGTAATTTATTTTGTTGAATCAACCGGGCCAGCTGGGCTTTGACGTATCCGTTGATGTCTTGTTGGTTGCGGGTTTCTTCGACATGAATTTCAAACTGCTTAAGCGTGGGCAACATGCCCAACGACACATCATCTCTACTAGATATCAGGAATTTCACCAACGCACCGCCCGATCTCTTGACGATCAAGCTTAAAGCATCCATGATCTTATCCCTCTCCTCGCTTTCACATTCATCCAAAGCATCAAGCAATATTATCATCCTCCTACGATCAATAGCGTACATTGACATGATTGCGCAACAGTCTTCCTCAGATAAGTGTCTAGAGGCGAATCCGTTGACTTCTGCCGCCTTGAATGCGCGTACCACATACCTTGGTATTATTCTTGGCTTGCCGGGGGTTCCACCACTTGAGCCTTGCTTGACGAGGCAACGAATGATGGATTCAAAATCTGCACGCTCCGGCTCGGCTGGATTATTAGAACAATGGAGGTAGAATACGCCCGCATCTGAAGAGCCAGTGGTACCATTTAAGGCCTCTTCAATAGCTAGAGACCTATATTAGGGCGAGCTATTAGAAAGATGAAAATAAGAAATGCACAGGAATATGAGTATGAGCACATACATGAGTTTGCTTTTGCCGCAACCAGGTGGTCCACGAAGCCATAAAAGCGATGTCTTATCGGAGGCCTTCCATGCCCTATAGACATCATCCTGGAGGAACCAACCTCCTGTACCCTCCTGTACTTCTCTGCGGGCTGCAGTCTGGTGATCTTGATAAGGTATGGCTGATAACCACCTTAAAATCGCCGTACGATCATACTGCTTGTATTCTTCGCCTTCTATGAAAGCGACCGCCTTTCGAACTCTTATGATGAGGCGGATAACGCGGACAAAGGATGACAACGTGCGAACTTTCTGGCTAGCCACCAGTTCCCGAACACCACGAAGTGTTATTTCGCTGTTGGTGACTTTTCCACATTGCATACGCAGGAGATCCTCAAGCTGACTTTTCAAAATAGCCATAGATTCAGTTTGAGATTTAGACAGATGCTCGATAGAGTCACGCGTTATTCGTTGTAGTCGGGTGTTGACCAATGTAGGGACAAGGGAAATTTTCTGGAATTGGGATTCTGCCAAGTTAAGTAATTTCGTAATTTCATTGGCTGGTTTGTGGAGACCGGCGGCAAGGCGTACTATCATAGAATGAGCACAAAGAGAACAGCTCGTCACCACGGAGGGATAGGTTGCGGGACTTGAGGTTCGTTGCTCTCTGTAATGATAGACGTATGATTAGGAGTCTAATTACTGTTACTTACTTGCAGGACTGGTCTCAAAATACCGCCTAGCTTTTAGCATAAATTGAAGGACTGTGGAATATAGATCGATGATGCGGTTTTGTAGTTCGAATCTTTCCTCGTAGATCTCACTGCTGAGACATTGACGCTCCACGTTTGTACAAAAGTAGATATAGAAAGCTAGCTCGCTAAGCCCATCAATAAAGCCTGTAGCTCTTTCGCTGTTATTGACCAAAATCTGGTGGCAACGCATCTCAGACTTAGAGTGGCAAGATAGGTTCATATACCGCTTGGCGTACCTGGAGTAGGAATCGCATGGCCGCCCAAGGTAGGGCGGCGTGTCCAGGGTCATATGTCACAATAGTGTCACCAATGGCAACAAACTCTTGGACCCAATGAACGACCTTATCAAGTTGCACCCGAAGATTGATATCGCCGCGTTGTCCTTTGATTGTCCATTTCTTATCGGCTTTCCCTCGAGCTTCGGCAATCGAAGCTCTCACATCTTCGATTGTGACTGGAAATCCAAGCCCAGACCTGAGTGTCTGCTGGTCCTTGGCTGGTAACTTGGCAAAAGTGACATCCCAAAGATCTCTGCAGTGGTCAGCCTTGACAGGGACCGAAGAATTTGCAATTGAAGCCATTGCAGGGCACAACGAGCCACTGATGGTTTGATTGTGAAGAGTTCCCCTAAACGATTAAGGCTTATTGCTAGTGATGAGACTATGAAGGCAGAATCGCTGTCTAAGCTGACCACTAGCGCGGGACTTACGGCGCCTAAAAGAAGTGGCGGATGCCGCGTTTGCGTAGCCTATCCTAGCTTTAGTCCTTCGTATCTACCACAGTTCCCTCCATCTATCTGTGAGATCGACTGTTAGCCTTAGAAAAACTTGGGAGATGGCTTCCTTAGGATGAATGAAGCACTAAAGGCTCCATGGAGAGCAAGTCCTTGCATGAAAAGGACTCCCAAGGAACGTTCGAAAGCACCCAAAAGTCCCACGTTATGGGCCTTGCCTCAGGATTTATTACCGGGAGAAGTTGCAGTCCACCTTTCAGCTCCCGTACGCTCTAGAGCACGTGTAACGCTTTGTTGCAGCCTATGACCCTCCATAACTAGATGTTTCAGAACGCTCTGTGATATGGCAAAGCCCGGATTACCGATGTTAGCCAACTGGAGTACCCAGAAGCTGGTTCTCTCTAATGCTTTCGATTACCGGGCTGTTATCTCCAAGGTTATCTGCTGCCAACTAAGTTTCTATGGAGAAGGTTGAAGTAGAGATTTCCGCAGCCTTGATATATCTTGCGAAACCGATCCTCTCCTCGGGTACATGCTATGGAGGGAATAGCAAGTCCGAAATCGAGTAGTGATCAGATAATGGAGCGCTACAGTATGGCGAGCGCCTTGAATGGCACAAGCTGAGTGTGTTACAGAGGCGTTTTCGCACAAGTATGGAGAGATATCCGTGATCTTTGGACACATTGAACTCAAAGAGGGTTTCATACAGCTTGTTCAACCTTTCTCAATCACACCCAATACTGAAATTACTGAGAATAGTGCCTTTGAAACACAACATAAGCCGAAATGACTCCATCGAAAACCGTTGAAATACAATTGAAATAACGCCCGTGTGTCCCGAAACCCCCGCCGACAAGCCCCATGCCAACCATGCTCTCTACCTGTCCTCCACCTCCGCTCCTGAAGCTTTCCCTCAACACCTCTCCTGCCAGGTTATCCTCCGTACCATCAACCCTATGTTCCTGCCTAGTCGACTGCGACTCCGCCTGCCTCCACGGCCCCCCAATAGCGCTCGATTTGCGGACATGCACCGAAGTCAGTCAACGCAAAGAGCACCACCGGTAGGCGCATAGGGTAGGGTAGAGCTCATCACAGCTATTCTTCTTCGCTTTCCTCCTCATCCTGTGGTTCAGCAGAGGGTGTAGGAACTGGGAAGTTGAAGTCTGACCAACACATTAGCGATTGAAGATCAGTACAGAAGGCCGTCAGGGTATCTTACCGAAGCCAGAACTACCTGGTATACCCAAAGGGACCGACTGAGTTGGAGCTGGAGCACCCCTGGAAGGCTCAGGACCCCTCCCGAACATAAAGTCGAGCTTCGGACCAAGTTCAGCGTCGTAAGCAGCCTCTTCCTCTCGGCGTTGCTGCGTGTAGTGATTGGGCTTAGACTTGGGTTTCCTTGGGCCTCGTGGTGTCATGCCCTTTGGTGGAGAGGTAGGGGTAAAGATTGGTCCACCGTAAGGTGTCTGTGCATGTTGTGGGGTAGCCAATGGTATGGGCACTTGAGCAGGCGTTGAGATGGGCAATAGATGGGGATCAAGCACAGAGGTTGGTTCTGGCTCTGGCTCCTGGAGCTCTAGCGCGGGCTCTAGTGGTGGTGAGGTTGGTGAGGTCTGCAGAGGTACCGCAGAGTCAGCTGCTGGCTGCTGGTTGAAATAATCGAACCTTATACTCTCAGGCTCCACTGGCAAAAGAGTGGCCAACCATTCGTAAAACTCTTCGTTCGTCATCAACGGCTCGCCTTCCGAGGCTGGCAATATCTGTGGAGTTTGAGCAGATGCAGCAGGATCCTCTGCCACAACCTGTTGATTGCCTTGGCTGATGTTGGCTCTCAAGTCTTCCAGTTCGTCCTTGACGCGCAATAACTCGCCTTCAAGTTCGTCCACTCGGCCTCCTGATTGCTCTTGACTGGCTTTACGTTCCTCCAAGCGCGCCTCATGTGCTGCTTCCTCACATCGCTTGACAGCATCAGTCTCGTGTTGCTGAAGCCGCGCGGTGAAATATGTCTCCCTCTGCTCCTGTTCGCGGACAACCTGTTCGGCGGCGCGGCTCAGCGTCTTCGCATTCTCTTCCTCCAGCTCCGCTCTCGATTTCCAATGGTCTACTTGCTGACCCAACTTCTCCTCCTCTACACGCCACTCGGCTAAGTGCCCTTCGTACGCTTCCTCGCACTTTCGGAGGACCTCCATCTCACGGTTCTGCAACTCTGTAGCATGGTCATTCTGGACACGTTGCAGCTCAAGGTTGTGCTCCGTACGGACAGATTGTAGCTCCGTAGCATGCTCATTGCGAACGCGTCGTAATTCGGCGGTTGCGAGGGTCAGACTGTTCCGTAATTCGGGATCACGTGGTAGTCGAGCTTCCTTTTGGGCACGCGCCAACTTCGCGTCCAGAGTGCCATTGCGAACTCGTAAGTCTTCGGTAGACGCTTCCAGTTGATCGATCTTTGACTGAGCTTTGTGCATGTTCCCATCATGCTTCAGTCTCAGGTCGCAGAGTTCGATCCTGTGTTGAGTCTCCTTCTCGTCGAGCGAGCGTTGCGCCTTCGTAAGTTCTTCGCGGTCTGCTACGGACTTCCTCTGGTATAGGTCGCATTTGCCTTGTGTGGCTTCTACCTCTCTCTGAGCCTCTGCTTTGGATTGGGCAAGTTTCACTTGTGCAATTCGCTTTTGTTTTCCGACATGCTGAAGTTCCGCACGCATGTTTTGGAGTAGACCCTGTCCTGCTGCCTCTACGGCTCTGGCCTCTTCCAACTGGGCTTTCACCGAATCAAGGGCGTCCCGAGCATCGTCTCTTTCCCTGTGGAGAGTGTGTACTTGCTCCACTGTCTGCGAGTAGATTTTAGGGTCAATACGAGACTTCCTTGCGATCTCCTTCTTCAGATTGAAGATCTCAGATGCGGAAACCTTTAGCCTATCCTCGCAATCGGTCTTTGCTTTCGCAAAGTTAGACTCCGCCCGAGCTTCCTCCACTTCTGCCAAGTGCTGCAGATTCCGAGCTTTCGTGACCATGGACTGCGCCTCCTCTACTGTCTTGCGCCCTAGTTCCTCAGCACCATTCCGAGCCTCAAGGGCATTCTTCAGCTGTCCCTCCAATACACCGACTTCTAGCTCCAATGCTACGTTCTTCTCTCTGAGCTGAAGGTGTTCCTGAGGGATCCCTGCAATGTCTTTCTGCAAAGTCTCGATGGTCTTCTGTTGGCGAGTGACGAGTGCATCCTGACGTTCTTTGGCCTTCTTGGCTTGTCTTGCTTCTAGCTTGGCCGCGTATGCTGCATCTTTGTGCATGTGCATTTCTTCGCTGAGCTTTCTGACCGTCTCTGCGGAGCTCATGGCCTGCCTTCGCAAATACTTGATCTCATGCTCCAAATGTGCGGTTGGTGAAGGCTTGGGGACATCGGAGGAGCGACGAGAGAGTAGGATCCTAGCGCCCGCGTAAATGCACTTTACCGACCACCTGGATACTGTGATGAGCAACACGGTTGTCTTTTTCACAGAGCGGCTGACATGGTGCACTGTTCTCGCCAGGTTGAAGACCAAGAATCTGAAGGATGCAAGGAGAGCGAAGGTTATCAGCGAACAAGGACGCATTAAAGCCCGACCAAGAACAGCCACAATCGATCTTGCTGTCTCGTAAATGGAAGTACTAAAATCTTCCATCTCTTCCGTGAGATCGATCTTCATAAGACCGAGGGGAGCGGCAATTCCAATGACGAGTAGTGATAGTATGCAGATAAAGAGGGACGATAGTCCCAAGAAGACAGCAATCTGGCCTAGGAGGAGAGACATTTTGGTGCTGAGAGAAAGGTGTTAGTGAGCAGCGCGAATAGTGTTGTTGAAGCAAGTGAGATAAAGGACAGAAGTGGGAAGATCTTGTGAGCAATATATATCAACAATAACACATCGAAGTGTTGAAAATAAGCGGGGTTTTCCCCTCTCATTTCAAATTTCCACCCTTAACATGACGCTTCCTTGAGGAGACTTCGGCAAATTCACTCACCACAACAGGAGCTGTTTCATCGACTGTGGCAATGACTTACTTAGGCAATTCGATCCGGGAAAATGACATCGTACTTCGACACGGTGTTGAGAACTTCATGGATGATTTGTCAAATCCAGTCCTTCACTTGCCGGTCGGATATTAGACCGGTATGCAGGGTTTGTGCAACGAGTGATTGCAAGCGAATTGAAATCGTTCACCCCTTCGATGATGTCGTTCTTCGATTTTGAGGTCATTCACTTGCCCCCCCTCAAAGTGTCACCCTTGGGTGAGTCCACGTCATCTGCTCGCCGTAAAAAATCCGGTGCTACTTGACTTGCACCACCTAGTCCTGGGGCCCTACCAGAGGTGGGTCTGCTGTGGGCCCGGGCAGCGGGGACTCGATTCGAGATAGTATAGATATATATATTGTAAGCCCAACGACAAAGGGGGCCGAAGGTGTTGAAAGAGAGACTCCCTTAGATCAACCTGGCGAATACTTAGGAAAGATGGTTCTTTGGGGGGAAAGGGCCCTTCTTAGTATTGCAGCACTAATATGTGAACATCTGGCCGAGATCTTGCAGGAGAGCTCACACTGTGTTGCAAACTGGTGAAGTAGGAGACATAGACACTAGACTTCGCCATCTCTGGCTGGTGAAAGACCTAAACACTGTGTTGCAACAAGCTTCATTGGCATACGTGAATACCACGCTTCACACTCTTCGGCTGTCGACAGATTCAAATCTTGTGTCATTCTAGATAAAGTACGCATGTGAAAGTCGGAATGATCCTGACATCGACTGGTGAATAGATTCTCCTTTCACGATGTCTCGCCATGTCAGCTTCACACTTGAGATAGTCACAGCTTGAAGTCAAAGCAGAAGCTATGAGACCAATTGTATCTAAATACTAAAGAATAGATTGTAGTATGGGGATCTCGAAAACTGCCGTTTTACAATTGCATGCAACTGTTCGAACTCAATCACACATCTCTTCTTCCTCCTAATTCAACAGTAAAAAGTAACATAGAAATCCAATAGCTCAAAGGAAGCTTGTTATATTCGTAGAAGACACGAATCTAGAGCTAGTGCTCGAAGCACCTTGCAAGGCATTATGAGAGTGTTCAAATATGCTGCATTAAGAATAAGTCTTGATCTCGCTAAAGCGATAATCCGACAAGTTTGGAATAGCATGCTAACACCTTCATGCGACGTAGAAGGCCAGCAATCCAGTGTTGGATTCAGGAGGAATTTGCACGGTATCAGAGTAGCAATCACATATTCCAGCTTGTTCAGACGTCTCCGTCTCCATGTCTTTATACCACAAGAGAAGCCGACGGAATAAGTGCGTGATAACTCGAAGAGCACTTATTACAGCCCTGCAGCGCTGGGAACACGAGGAAGGAAACTGTGATAGTGTGCCAGGAGAGATGGATAGTGAGCACCAACAAACGTAGTTAACACATGCAACAAGCCAGCCTCTTCAACTTAAAGACTTAACGCAGGGCATCTACGACACATTCCCACGTTGACAGAAGCAAGGATCAACGTATTTTGAATTCTATCACGCAAGCTAACAACAATATCGACTGCGATGAATAAGAAATAAACTCCGAAAAAAAGCAGACCCAAACAAGAAAGAAAAGGAAACCTGCTAAGCATTACCCATATTCCTCCGCAATATCCTCCTCCCTTAACCCTGCCTTTGCATTTCCCTATGGTGAAAAAGCCAAAATATCCTCCATCTCACGGGCCTTCCTGCCCGCCATCCATGCCATTCAACACTTAAACCCCTCTCACTCCGCTCCCCCCTCCTTCCCTCCCTCCTCCTTCTTCGCCGCATCCTCTCTCAGAAAAGCAGGCAATTGCGGGCGCTCCTGGGTTCTCGAGCCACCATTGCCACGACCACGAGCGTTGAAATTCCCCCGATTGGTCCTTGGTTTGGGAGCGATAAAGCACGAATCCAGACCCGGTGGCCTACCCCCATTTCGACGCATTGCCCTTGGCGCTGTAGGTGCCCCTGCTACTAGGGGTGGGTCCGCTGCAGGCCAATGAAG